>JACXIV010000062.1:0-215953 GCA_014737475.1 Bombus confusus
AGAGAGAGAGAGAGAGAGAGAGATAGTGTGTGTGTGTGTGTGTGTGTGTGTGTGTGTGTGTGTGTGTGTATTAATTGGCAAAAGGGAAGTAAGGTGGATGAAGAAGAAACAATTTCCTCGAAAGCGGAGAACCGCGTGTTTATACTTTCTTCGTTTGCCTTTGATATTCTTAACATGTTGAATGGCAAGTGTTCGTGCTCGTAGCCATCACTAGAGTATCAGAGAACGATTGCAAAGACTCTACTCTTCTTTTCTCTTCTGATTGTTTTCTTTAGTATGTCCTAATGATAAGTAGCAAGGCGACAGCAGCAATAGCGACAGCAGTGGTTGCAAAGGCGGTAGCGGCCGCATTCCTTCTTTCTTCTTTGTTCCTCTTTACTTCTCTTCCTTTTACTTCAGCGAAGAGGTTACACATACCCGTTAGCGATCGCGGTCGATATCGTACGTAGGCACAGTTTACATAAATACTTACCGAAACAGAAAGATATTATTTTTTCCACTGATATATTTAATCCCGTTCATTCTTAACTTCTTCTAATGTCGTTGGATTATCTAAGTACTTAAGGTTTTCGACCGTAATAGCGATTTACATTTAAATAAATTTTATCTGATATGATAACCACTTTATAATGTGGAGATTTCAAGTGTACCACGCGCTTAATGTCAACAGTACATAAGATCGTAATCATTTGATAATAAGTTGTCGCGACAAATCTCCGATAACTGTTAGTGAAGTATTAAATTACAAGTGGTGAATCTATACAATATATTAAATGACGATTAGCAAACTTATATAGTTTACATATAGATATGTAAGTTGTACTATACTTACGCGTTTTAGATCATTGTAACAAGTTATAATCGATTTTAATATTATTGCTACAGAACAAAAGTTTAAATTAATGTAGTATCATAATACTTTTTTTTTATAAATTAATATAACTAAATTTAATATTTTGTAATACTTAGAAAGGTACTATTTCTTTATGATAGACATTTATTTTAAAAAATACTCCTTAGATGAGTAGAGTTTTATTCGCAATATGTTGTAAGTAATTAGAAAATTTTATACAAAAATCCTTTAACGAACGCCGAATATTATTTTAAACGTAAAAATATGAATGTGATATTATAATTAGATAATCAGAAAGATATTCAGAATTCAAATTCGTACAATTAATTTGAATATTAAGAATTAAATGATATTTAATATGAGATTTGAACTTAGACTACACCCAAAATGAAAGTAGAATTTTTATTTTTTCTTTGATATACATAGGTATATAAGTACAATATCTTTCTCAAATAGTTATATCATTATATCATGATCTTTCTATAATACTCCGTTCTAAACGTCATTATACACTATTCGAATTAATTAATTTCTGTTTTTCATATTATCTCATTGTTATTATAAATAGCAATTTTCCGATTTTTTAATTTTTCGAAATACATATTTATTTTACGTAAATATAAGATGAAAATTGTTTGCTTAACGTGGACATTAAATTCTTCCAAATTACTTGAAATTACAAACGAGATTTAAGATAATTTTTCATAATATAAAAATTTAATACATAAGTACATATTTTAAATTTAATCATTAAGTAAATCTATACTCCTTATCTGAATATACGAATGCGGATAATAGTTATTTTATTAAACATTAAAAATATTTTTTTTCAGGTCCATTCATTTAGAAAGTCATTATAAATATGAGAATAATATCTGAAAACTTTAATGCGGTTCTTTCTATAGGAGTGTATTGTATTGTGAATGAAATTACGATTAAAATGTAGTGGATTGAGTAGTGTAATGAAAATTAAAAGTACATATATCTGATATTCTATATCTTTATACTTATTTATAGATGCATATCGAGAATTACATGCGTATTTCGTATACAGAAAATTAATAGATTTGAATGGTTGCAATCTAAAAAAATGTTGTATTGTATGAATAAATAGTTACTATGTTCACAGTTTCGTATATTAGTTCATTTACAGAACAAGTTGATATATTAACGATAAGAAAGGAATAATATATACATAACTATATTTTTCATAAATTTTTAAAACAATTTAATCTATTACAGATAATATGTATTTTATTTAAATATTATTCATAACCGTACCAGAATATTTGCTATAATTTAGTAACTTCTTTACTTCCTTTATTGTAATGGAATTATTATTATTCTAATATTAATTATGATCATTAATTATGTTTTATTTCATTATTATTATTATATTTATTTATTTAGCTATATATTGTTGCATCGTCTAATAATCAACATTCCTTAAAAGTATTATTTGCGCTTCGTCTTTTGTTTCTTTTCTTTATAGGTGCTTTAAATAATCTGTTTCTATATTCTTATATATATAAGAGGAGGTTACCTTTTTAAATTTTATTAAATCCCTCGCAGTAGCTGTTCTACTAAGCAAAGACGTTTCTCCGTTTCTAAATAAGGAAATGTCTACGCGTCCCCACTTTTACAGTCCTCACCGTGGTCGACCTGTCATGTCGTCATTTCGTCTATGTCTATGTCGTGGAGACCAGACCACCGTATACGTTCTTACGCACGTATATATAATATATAGGCTGTTCCGCAAGCTTGCCATATATAGATTCCTCAAGTATCTGTGAATGTAGCGTATATTGTACACATGCGGTGATACGTTTATCATGCACATTAGCTATCAGGCTATCAGCTTCTTAAATCAACAATTATCCATATTGAATGCATATTTATGCGTTTCTATTTATCAATCTTCATTTGTTATTACTATTAATTAATATATTAAATTTCCAGAATATAATAAATTCATATTAAATATTAGAAATATAAACCTAGTTAAACATTCAAATTATTTAAAGCAATTTGAAAACTATCTGATATGGTTTTAGTTTAATAAATTTCTATAAATTTATTTTTTTTTATATAGCAGAAATATATGTTATCAAAGTAAACGCATAAAAATCAGTATAGAAAAATATATTTTCTATTTATGTTAATAAATATTCATTAAAAATAAAATCTCTGGTTGCAAGAATAATCAGTTAATTATATAATCAGATAATTTCTTAATGAAATTAATTAATAAACGTACAACAAAATTTTGATATTTTCCTGGCTTTTATGAATTTGAGCTCATTGTCAGTAAAGTTTATATGAGTGTAAACGCTTTTAAAAATTATAATGAAAAACTTGCTGTTTGTTTTTAAAATTAGCAAAAGATACCTATAGGATGTGTCTAGATACAGAACATACCAATTAATAATATAATATAACAAAAGGTATAATATTTTGTGAATCTTTGATAACGTTTGATAGTGATTTAGTATATTGATTGATTGATTTAATATTGATAATATATAATAGTGATTCAATGTTAACTGATTCGGCATTGATAATAATATATGGTAGTGACTCAATGAAATTTGTTAATACAATCTTTATTGATAAGAGCATTAATGAAACTTATCAAATTGATTAAATTTATTTTTATTCCTATGTATCTGTTTTACATTACATAACTTTTCGTTCATTAGATTTCGTTAATTGTACAAATCTTTTTAACTACATATAATAGATAAATAAACACCGATTGTAATTAAGCGATGCACGTGCGATTAATTGATCAATAGAATAAACTAAACATATGCTGAATAAATTTAGCATTCCTGAATAAATATACGATTTATAGATTGTTACGATGATATAGGTTTTCGTTATTCTAAAATGCGTTAGTTACTTAATGTGTGCAAAGAAAAGATTGATAGAATGATGGGACGGAGATTTAGACAAAAGAGAAATATCATGAAACCCTTAACAGTGGCCCTTGGGAACACATAGGGGCCGATGACCGGATTGACCTGCAGTTCGCTTCATGCCGCATGGCATCCACCAACGGGCTCGTGCCACTTCAGCTTCGTTCCATTCTCGTCATTCTCCGTCTCTTTTCTGTTATTTTGCTCCCTCGTTCCTTCACTTGTCGTGTGCTCACTCGTGTGAATTTAGTCTTTAACCTTCTTCTTTTTTTTCTGTTCTCCTTCTTCTTCTTCTGCTTCTTTTTCTTCTATTTCTTTTCCCTCATTCTTCTGCTTTCTTCCTTTCTTTGAGTTGATTTTTATGTTCTTATTTCAAAAAGGAAATATCTCGTATTTTTCAAGTGATATAATTATCATCCCTTAATTTTTCTGTTTCGTCCGAATATCAATTCGCTCAATTGTGTCCCCTGTTCCCTTTAACCTTCTTTTTTCACTCCCACAATTTTCGTTCTTTGTCATTCTTAAGTATTTTTTACACTCCTTCCCTCCGCTTTGCTCACTCTCCACCCTTCTTGCGTATATCCTCTTTGGTATCCACCATCCGCCCCCCTCCATTCGATTCGAGTCTCTTTAAGCTTCGAAAAGTAGGTAGGGTGAAAGGAATTCTCTACCGTCTCCGTTTCCAAGCGGCACTCTCCGCTCTTCTCTTCGTCAATCTTTCTGCTTGCCTTGAGTTGGGCGTGCACTCACACACGTTTACTTGGGTCATTATACCAAACCGTATATTCCCGTACTGTACTCAGTCTTAGTCGGTCATCTTCGCCTCGAGTTAAAGCGAAGCAGGTTCAACATCTATAGTTGTTGAAATTTCGAGACATTAGCGAGATTCTGATATCTTATATATATGCATTCAAAATGTGTTGTTTAAATTTTCATTACAAACCCAGATAAAAATGTTGGAAAAAACGATTTTTACTTTTTTCTTCGCGATTTCGGCCAATTGCAATTTTTTCGAAATTTTTTTTGCGTTATTTAGTAAACTAATCCTAATCTAATTTCTGAAAAAAAGAAGAAAAAAGAAAAAAATATTTTGGCCCAAATTTGAACAAATTATTCAGTTTCAAAGGGTGTTGTAACAGTTTTTGAAGTCACTGTATATGTAGTCAGTAATTTATGGTACAAATGCCAAATTGTAATCTGCACCATGAATTATAGACTAACTTGTGCAAAATTCATATTGTATGTAGTATGAAAAGATCGTTTTCTCTATTTTTCTCTATGTTTTATTCATATATAAAATGAGTTCCTTTTAGAACTAGAGTAACATGAAATATAAAATTTGTATATTTGTAAATTTTTTAATTTTATTAATTCTATACTATGAAAATATTAATTAAAAATAATTAAAAATTCTTAAAAATTAAATGAAAAGCAACAAATACTAACGATAAATACAAGTCAAATATTCTGGGAAATGAAAGTAAGAGAATAAAGTCGGTAGCCGGTAACCATAATAATCAAGTTTTCGGCATTTTGTGATGAAAATATATATTTGTGTCAGTTCATTTAATTTACATTTAAGATTAATTTATATTAATATTATTTTTATGCAATATATTAATGTTTGTATATAATATATATACAATGTATATATACATATACATATATATACATATGTTATACAATATATATACATATGTTTGTATGTAATATAAATTAATGTATGTATATGTATGTTTAATTTAATCGTATAAAAAGTAATGTAATATCCAAGTGCTTTTAACATGATTCAATACTGAAATGTGATAATAATTAATAATTTTTTTTTGAAAATACATTTCTTCTTGCTGGATTATATTTTATAAACTATTAACAATATTGTATCGTTAGTATGTTTTTAATTATAGAAAGTGTGTCCTTTTATATATCTGCATTAATAATGATATCATAACCATTACATGTAATTATGTATATTATTATATATATTTGTTGGAAAATTAATATCTACATATCTATCTTAACTTCTATGAATAGTAAGAAACTAAATTGTGTTATTAGTGTAATGTTTGTACAAAGATAGTGTGAATAAAAGAGCAAGAAAACTTGGCCTTTGCCAAATCGACGTAAATCAATGCAATAGCATTTGTTAATATGGTTATTAATAGATAAACTCCCTTCAAATTATATAATAGTCATAATATTCTTCCCCTCAAAGAGGTTAACAGTGTGAGATAAGATATCTGAAATCGAAATCGAAAATACTTTGTCATTAATAAGACATTTGATGTAAAGAAGTAAATATTGAGGGAAATACAACATATTTTATGATATGAAGAATTTTATGAAATATTTCGTGTGAAACTTGTTTAATAAAATATGTTCATTTTCAACGAAGAGCTCTTTCATATAAACGAAAAAAGTTTAATAAAATAGATTTTATTTTATATTTTCGATTTATTAATTACGAAAGCTTGAAGCAAAACGAGTCTGAAATATTAGTAGATTATCTTTTTGTAGCTAGTGAAATAAACAAAATTTCTATACTTATCCTTTAAAAAATCTCAAATAGTTTTCACACAAGGAGATTACATTTTGAACGAACTTTTTGGACAAAACTAAATTTAGAGTAGATTCATTAATGTAATCAAATTACACGATAATGGATACCTGTTTAAAAATTGTAATGTGTATCCTTAATTAAACTAAACATAACATATCTTTAATTGTTATCGTGATAAGTAGACAAGTAGTGCGTACAATAGTGTTTAGGATTCCGATTTGAATCTTGCTAGATGAGAAACTTTTTTCTGTTTTTTTTTTTTCGTTATTGAAGTTGTATATTTTTTATGTATCATAATAAAAATGTTTTTATTTCGCATTCATCATTTAAACACATCAAATAATAATATTAAATTTAATAGTTGACAGAAAATATATGTATGTAGCTTTAACCTTTCATGAAATAATTTTATTTATTTTCATTTATACGTATGTACGTAAGAAAAACATAAACGAGAAAGTACTGCGTTACGTTTTCTTATCTTCCATACAATAAGTTTTACAACATTGAAGTTAAAATATCTTTTAAACTAATCATTCTTCGATTCAAATGCTTCGAAATAGAGAATTAAAAAATGGTGCATAAAAAGATTTATAGTTCCGTTTAAAAAAGAATAGCGGTGACCTTCAAATGTTTGAAACGTCTCCGCTTTCAGAGAAGACATATGTATCATCTGATGCATCACTCGAAAGTCGGAACTATCTAATTTTTCCTAATGAAATTTTTTTCGAAGATTAATTATTTCCTTGCTTCTCATGCTTCAAGGTCTGCTACACGTAATTGTTACATGTACAATATAATAATAAAATATAATGCGGAGACTGAAAATTCTAATTTAATTTCGATTTCATCGATAAAAAATAAAAATAACGTCTCAAATATTTCTTTAAAAACTCTATCTGTAGCAGAATAATATACGTATACATATAGGTATAATATAGGTATACATATAGGTATAGGTATAATTTTATTAAAGTTAATTATATTCGCGTAATATGATCTCTGATGTACTTGAAATATTATATTCTTGGAAAGTAAAAGGTTGAGAGGTTAAAAATATATGTAACAAAGGTTCTATTCTACTGATTAATTATCAATTATTATCATCAATTTTTGATAAAAAATATTGAATGATTTTCTAGTGAGTACGAACTGCGTGATATTTAATAAATAGGTTTATAAATTAAATTTACCCGTGTTCTATGTTGAAGTTTTCAATAATAGAATTTAACTATCATATATTTTAAACATATTGTGACATCATTTTAAGGGGATGGGTTAATAATATTATTATTCTTATATTCCAGCTAAGTATGTAAATAATGTAAATAGTATGCGAAATGTATTTTTCTACATTATTTTTAACGTTATATTTGTATATTTGTGTGACGTGTGTTAGTAGTCGTAGTTTAGTGTTGGTATAAAATTTCTTGGACACTGACTTATAAATATATCCTTGTGACTCACTATGTGAAAATAAGTTGTGAATTGCTTAAGAAACTTGGCTACTAAGATATAACTCCAATACATGTGACATTGATTTAAAATCTGTATTTATAACGCGATAAAATTTGATTATTGTGTTAATTCCAGAATTAATTTTTTGAAATCGATGAACAAGCGTATATATAGTATATAGCGTAATATAGCGGCAATACAAAATTAATATAACATCTATACAATATTTAACAATCGTTTTCAATTTGTTGTTCTTTGGTTAACAATACGATTGGGTTAATATTGATTTCTTATGATTAGTTACATAATGTTTGCTTTTAATTACCCGAACAATAATACAAACATTTAATAATATAGGTATTCCTTTTTTGTCATTTATTTATTTATGCTTATTTAGTTTGTGTGTTTGCGAATTAACTTTTTTTGTACTTTGTGATACTTTTTTTTATTTTCTCAGATCAAGTTTATTTCTTGTATTTAAGCTTAACTTTACGAAATATCATAAATATTATCGCATATTTTATATTACGCAATTGATAATTACGCAATATTTTGTTAATAATGTTTTATTAATTATGTAATATAAATAAAAGAAGCATCCTTTACACTCTCTTCAGTATTGTTTTCTTTTAAAGCTAATACTAATAACTAGTGATTTATTGAAAATAAATATTGTTGAACATGTACATATATGCATATTTTTGAAATATTTAGTTTTCAAGCGATCCTATTTTATAGATTGCATCACTACGTTAATTTAATGAAAAATGAATCTAGAGAGAGGGTCTTCTATATAATAAATTTCTAAACCTTCGAAACACATATACGAATTATACTTTTTGTGAAATGTTAAAAGGTCATGTAAAATTACTTGCACCTATATTATGTCCATATTCAAATAGAATCTAAAAACTAATTATTGATTTGATTTACGGAGCTATATAAAAAGATATATAATCGCTTTTTTATTCTTACAATGAGATTATAATTACCCTTAGATTAACTACATAGTTTGAAATACTATTAAATAATTATTACTATCAGTAAGTGTTAGTATATCTATTGGATAGAAAGCAAGGTTACGAAACTAAATGATTTTATTCAACTATGAAAATTGAAATTCGACGAAATTTTAGATGCACAGTACCTAGTAAGTGTAATAGTAGCTTTCATTGTACATGAAATACATATTGTATTGTGCATGAGTACAATATATATATTATAGGACATAAATAAAATATTTTATTATTGTTATTAAATTTTAAGACGATTGTTGAAGTTTATTGAAATGTTTGAAACTTGTGTCATTGTAATTACAAGTACTATTGTAAGGAATTAAATTATTTTTCTGATTGTAAATTAACGAGGAGGTTTGTCTCCTCAAAACGCCATTGTCTTTTTCAACCGTTTGATCTGTGTCATGGATCGTAGTCTTGATGATTACGCCATCGATGATGTCATAGACGCTGCACCTAACCAATACCAACATCGATTCAACATCATCACCTACGCTATACTTAGATAGATTTTTATTCTCACAGGTAATGAGCATTCTTACTTTGTAGATCTATATTATCGCCTTGGAATTTTACTTTATCCTTTTTCCCTCGTTTGGAGTTGATTCCAAAAACAATGACTCATCGTTTGAAAATAATTATGATTTGTATTTACAAAATATAACTACAGTGTTCAGCAATATAACAGACAGTGGATAAAATTTTATAAAAAGATATTTCTTTTAATTAGCATTCAATGTATTTCCGATTTAGCTTTGTACAGTGTACAATATTCTTGTCTTATAACAATCTCAATGTTCATACATATATGTATGTATACGTATGTATATATATCAGTACGCATTTCTGTGAGTCACAAAATGTTTCCACGAATGAAATTAAGTAATTTACTCACGATATGAGTTAAATATATATGTATTTAAAGTTATTATTCAAACCAAAAATATTGTTTACGTCAGATAAAGTTTTGTTCTAGATTTCTTCTGATTTTAGATAAGAAAAGAGGTGGAATATAGTAGCATGTGAAAGTTTAAATTAACACATAGTGCTTGTTTCTTGTTTAATTGAAAATATCGTTTCTGAATAATTACTGAAAGCAAAACAAAACAAATATAATGGAAAACAGGAAGGTAGGAAAGCTACGAGAATACAATACAGCTGATGTCAGCTGTAATGAGCAATGTTGCTAAAAGTGGATATGATGCTGCGTTCTTTTTGCTCATGTGTTCTATCCTCTCTTTTCATTTACACTCTTATATCTGCGCACGCATGCGTAATACGTACTGTGGTAAACATATACATACATGCACGCATATGTATATCTATACTCATAACTGTGTAGTCAGTGATACTTAAAAGTAGGTAGAACTGGAAACAAGTTTAAAAATATTGCTTATACTAAAAAAGAGGTGGAACATACCGCTTTCTACATTTTGCATTTTCATTTAATTCACTTTTTCTTCAGTTATTTATTTTTTTATTGTAAAACATTTCGTCTTTTTTATTAGAAAATTTAGACACGCGCATCCTTAGATATTCTGTGTTTTGGAAAAATTTTCAATTATGGAAATTTTGCAATGTGCGGAATTAAATTAAAATCGGATGTTGCAAGATTAGGTGAATATGGTAAGTGGGATAACACCCACCGTTTTTGTGTATTTTTAACAAACGACCGCATATTGAATCGCATATTCAAATGCTGTCTAGCAAATTCTTTTTGGTTATCACATGCAGAACCCAGATATCCTTACTTAATTGTCATTTCAGGTTTTTTTTAAACGTTATACAATTGATTCCTCTAAAATATTTAAGTATCTAGTTGAGTATCTTAGGTTTTATTCACTCAATGTTATTATTTATTAATATTAATCTTCATTGAGCTGCCACTTCGTCCCTTATCTTCCAGGTCAAAATCTCCACTATTAAATCTTTTAATCCATTTTTGAATGATACATTTATCGATATTATCATCACCATATATATCATACATTTTCTTTTTATTTTTTCTGCATTAATTCGTCGTATTAATTCATTTTTGCATTTAATGCCGGAAATTAATATTGCGTTGGTTTATGTTCAAGAGGATTTGTATTTTATACAAAACTGAAGGAGAACTGGCTAACGCTGTACAAGTAGATGAAATACTCCTAAGCCTGGATCAGGCACGACCAGTACTTTAATCTAGTAAAATAGTAAGTAAAGCCGAATCACTTTGAATTGGAGGATCATGGCGGATGAAACGAGAATAAAACTAAAGCGACCTTTTTCGATGAATCATCCGCTTTTATTGTTGATCATCCACAGTGAAACAATATAAATTCGGTTTCACTTGTTACTTGACTAAACTACTGACTACTGACCGTATCTGAACCATCTTCTAGACTTTAGACTGCCTTTAACTTGTTTTGATATCTATACATATTTAACATTTATCCAGCTAGTAGGTATGTACGTATAATTTATAAGCAATAGTAAGCATCTATTACTAGCACGTAGCTAGTAAGTATGTATGTATAATGTATAAGCAATAGTTTGATATGACACTTTTCGAAATATGTACGCAGTTGAGGCGAACGAACTTATTATTCAATTTAATATTTTAATACGAGAAATGCTTTTAACTCTGTTATTAATTAATTCCATATCTGCAAATTCTTGAATTGTGAGGAAATGCTATTCTATCATTTCATTGCGATAATATTTTTAAAGCTTCGAACATATAAATTATCTAATAAAATACAAGCAAGTGTCTAAATATTTCGTGAAAAAATCATATAAATTTTTTATCTGTATTTGTAACGTATATACATATTATGTTTGTGTACATATGTATGTACATATTACTATAAAAATAAATTGATATTATATATAAATTGATATACCAAATATTTTTGTTCAACGATATAGTTTCTATAATTAAAAACTATTGAATATTGAAATGCAGTGGTGGATAAAAAAGAGTTTAAAAAACAATCAGCATGTAGAAATATCATAATTTTACAAAATGGGATTATGATTGACAAGGGGACTGAATAAAAATGAAGATAGGATGTAATATATCTTATAGGATAGATGATTGTTAGGCATGCGATAAAAAATGTTTAATATAAAAGTTATTAATATTTATATACATATACAAATGCCAATTTTAAAATTTATTTTCTCCGCCACTATATATATATAAGTACATCCATTATTTTATTGACTATAAAATTCTCGTATGTGTATCGCATTTATCATAGTAAGATAGTTCAAGAAATTGAAATTTAAGCACTTTAAAAACTTACGTTCTTAGAAATAAATAGATCTTTTATAATCACGCAATCCACATGCCTACAACTAAATGATTTTATAATTGTCTAATTTTATTCGTTTTTTCATCACATCTACTCTTTATCATAAAACTAATGTCATTTTACGCGATAAAAGAATTGTACATATGATGTTCATTTGTTACGAATGTTCATTAGAGTCAATATGTATAATTACAAACTGACTGATTTTATTTATGGTTCCGCATTTTGGTTCTTTTCTTTGCAGGTTAATAATAGACTGTACTCGACGAAATATTTGAATTAAAGTTGGAACTAAAAATATGTACATGCATTCTTATCTTTGTTGCAGAAATCGCAAAAGTGCGGGCAAGTCTTTTCCAGATCAGTGGCGTCAAAAAGGAGCCACTAGTTCTACCGGAACCAGAGGGTGATATCACAACGCTTACGGAAAAAGTTTATGTACCTGTTAAAGAACATCCAGATGTAAGTATTTCCTATTTATATTGCTATATTATCTTAGATAACAATTTACTGTTTTACAATTAACGTATGAGTTTTTATTGAAGTATGTACTATTGTTAGAATTGTGACATTGTAATATCTAACTAGATATTTTACAATTTACCAATGAAAAGCTTTAATAACGTTACATATACAACTAAATATTTATTCATGCGCATCGCCATTATTAACATGTCTATTTTAATAATTTTAGTTTCTAATATAACCTTAAAATAGAAGACTATGTTTTATTTATAATGGATAATAAGTAATTTAAACGCAAAAAGTCATTACATGTTAATATAATGTATAGCAATGCATCAAATTACTACAAAATTGAAAATTGAAGTACTTCCTTCAGTAAGGGTCGTTCAGTAATTCCAGTCTTGTTTGGAATATTAGCAACAGTATACATATCTACTAAAGAAACAATTTTAAGTGTGCGCTCTACGTTTCGTAGAGACGAAGAAAGTTTGTGTAAGTTTTTCCTTAAAACATACTCGCTTTCAACATCTTTCTTTTAGACAAGCGTTAAATAAAATTCTAAAAATGATTTCTTTATTGCGACATTGCTTACGCAACTTTATATGAGCCATATTTTACTTTATCTCTACAGAAAATCTTTAAAAAGTCCATAGTAATTTTTATCTTCTTTTTGACTAATTATAAAATTTTGAAATATACTGAAAATATATATGTATATTAATATTACTGTGTGTATATATATATTAATCCGTATTAGTGTCTATAAACATTAATATGATTATTAGGTACTTAAATAAGGTATTTGTAACTGACATCGTCTTTAATAGATGCTTAGAAATAATAGTCACTATTTTCTTTTCTATCAGGATGGTAAATCCGAAGAAATGTGTACATTTATATGTATTTATCTTTTTCCAATAATCTGTACTCTTATTCTTTAAACATTCTTTAAAAAATATATAGAAAACAATGAACGTAATACATCATAATATACGTTAAGAGGATATTTGATGGAAAACGATTCAGTACGCTCTCAATATAAGATAAGAATTTTATGTATATTAGAAAGAGTTAGTAACGTAGGTACACTGTTTAAATGTGGAATACAAGTAGACGTTATGTAACTATTCCGTTGGGATAAATATTTCGTTCTCAAAAGTATATTTTATAACGTTTGCTTTTTTGAACAATTAAAAGTTTTATATAGATATTTTCAAACTACGACAAACTTGTTTCTAAAATAATCATATTTTTGAATTTAATTAAAACCGTGTAGTAAATATATAGAAATGTGGAAATTTGATTGCAAGCTTTATTGTTTCCGAAATTTTCTTTTCATATTTAAAAAAATTAAAAATTTTTCCTATTTAGGGGCAATAGTGATAAAAATTATTCATTGATCTCGGTACTGTATTTGTATTAACAATATAAGATCAATTTTACTTTTCACTTTAATTCAATGGCAACTCAGGGAACAAGGGGATTTATTAATAAAAGTTTATATTCTAATACTCCAAGACTTTAAATAACTTGTTAAGAAAAAAATTGGGAACATGGGAAATTATGATTATTATTTATGCATTTAATGTATAAAATTCGTTTAAAATGTAATTTCATTCCTACTTTTGTTGTTATGTTTTTTAAGCAATATTGCATATTAGGTATATAAAATCTTCCAAAACGACATATTTAGGGGAATTGTAGAACTAGTTATTTTTAGTGTTCTTATCAATGTATCAAACTCTGCATACTTACAGTATTACAAGCTAATTTTTAATATTCCATGTATTCGTCGATGGTCTAAGCGCATTTTGAGTAGTATCAGTACCTGGCAGGAAATTCGTTCAGTGCATTGTTGTTCGTATGTGCAATGCATACCGACTTATCACACAGAAGGCCCACGAATGTTTCAATTGTATTTGCCATAAGCAGTGAACATATGAATTTAGAAATATAGTGGCTACAAAAAGTAGTTATGCATCATCTTTATTTATTATAGTATCTACGTATTAATTAATCATTTCCAAGTACCTACATATATTAAATTTTCATATCATTCAGTAGTGTCTCACATCATTATAATATATGATACATACTATGAAAATGAAATGTGGAATTTGATAAAAATACGCTTTATTATAAAAAATAAGAGTGTATTCAAACACTTTATCTAGCCGCTATATGTAGTAAAAATTTTTACATATAGCGAACATTAGAGAGAAAACAAGGTAGTCTCTCTTTTTGTTTTATAGAGTGAAACGACACACAGATTTTTATATTTCCTGATAATTGCTTTAGGGCTAAACAACGATTATTAATTTGCCTATTTAGTTCAGCAGTTATTTTGAAATTAATCTCCATAGTAATATAAATTAAACATAAATTTACATTCGTTATGAAATTTCCAACATTCATCGTAAAATGAAATTAATAAAATGCATTAACAATCGCTGGTGTGATTTATTTAAAAAATATAAAGTTTATGTGCTCAGGATACATATAAGATAATAAGAGCGGTATCAAATTAACAAATGGTTGAGTCAAATTATGGAAAATATTAAAGACTGTGACGTGCTGGGACTACGAGCAACGTGGGCATTCAAAGATGTACAAACGAACTGATACGATATCAGGGATTCATTGCGAAAAACAGTATAGATGAACTTGTAGAATAGTACAGATGAATTCGACGTTAAATTGAGAAGCTGTTGAGAAGGTAGGAAAAATGCAGCTAAATCTGACGCGAGATTAAAGAGTCGCAAGAAGAATTTTATATAGACAAATTTGATGATAGAAATTGAGGAATCGCGGAAGATATTCGTAAAAAAGAAAAACTCTAACTAATAAACGAAGACACGATTCAAGCGGTAAGTGTCGAACGTTCAACTACGATTGCAAATATTAGATTATTAGATTATATACCATGATAAACTATGACTATATGTATTAGGAATATTAGATTTGAAATAATTAAACTCGAATTGACATGGCAACATCAACATATATTTTGTAAGTTAAAATGTTATTACAAATGTGTATTTTTCGTGAATAAATGAGTATTAGTGTTTGATTTTGATGGAGTGAAAATGCGGAGACTAGAATTTATCTCGATTCGCAGGTTTTTAAGGCGTAATGATTGTTTCGGAAGGGAATTTCAGCCCCATCTCACATGATATAAGCTTGAATCTTAGATTGGGGTCACACGAGCGTTGGAATGACGGACGTTATAACGTCCGTCGTAGCGTAGTATCGTTCGGCAGACGAGTAGGCGTAGTTCATGTGAATGACCTG
Organism: Bombus confusus; assembly: GCA_014737475.1. NCBI lineage: Eukaryota > Metazoa > Arthropoda > Insecta > Hymenoptera > Apidae > Bombus > Bombus confusus. Next base: position 15,858 of record JACXIV010000062.1, read on the forward strand.
ATCCTATGCAAAACGAGATAGGACGCTACGAGACGGACGTTGTAACGTTCGCGTCAGTCGTGGCTCGTAACGTCTGTCATTTCAACGTTCGTGCGACCTCGGTCTTGACGGAGCAAGTAACGCGAAGCATCACCGTGACTTTTCGTAACGATCTGTCTGAGAAGCTTAAATATTCATTTTCTTATATACTGCGATAATTTTATGTGGTGGAATAGGCCACGAGTTTATCATCTGAAATATTATCAAACATATGTGCTCGCATATGGATAAACTAATCCTACGGGTGAGATTGTGCTTTGAGGTTTTCGTGAAGCCGTATTTGTAACGGTTCCCATGCCTAGTCCCAATGTTATGCAGCCTAATCGAAGCTATGCCTCCCGCATTGCGTATGCAAGGGATGTTTAGAATAAAAGGTATTTTTGTTTGCTGAGTTCCTCTGAAGAAATTTTGAAAACATAAGTATTCTTATAACCTAACAATACTAATGTTAAAAACGAACGACGCATTTTACAGAAATGTAAATATATATATGTATATATAATATAAAGAAAATTATACCTACAAGAAGCCTTGTCTAGAAGATTAATTTCGTCTACTGTAAGTTTACTATGTGCAAAAACTATGTACACACGAAGAAAGAAACGATAAGCAATTATATTTACATAAACATGTCATATTGGAGTGCAGCAACTAGAAACTATGACGCTGCAGGAAGAATAGTTCACCTGCAAAACAATATGAGAATTTAATACATCTCACCCAATTTCTATCTGAAACAAAACTGCGCCAAAGATTTTAAATTTGGACAGTGTTACTAATGACCTTCGATGTTGAAGCAACATCAAATAAACAAAAAAGGTTATACTTACGGATTAAAAGAGATTTAAGAGGAATGGATCTGATTATCTCAATTATTATTTTCAATTTGCTGAACTGCTATTGGTATTGGTATGTCACAAAAATTGCCCTCAATAATTGTATCATATTATATTATATTGTATCTTTGAAGATACATAACGCTGCATATGTATTATGTGTAATATTATTATATAATATTTAATATAATAATATTACATAATATCTATATAATATTGGAAATATCGTGTCAAAATAAGGTACCAAAATGACAAACACGTATGTAGTTAGACAATTTTAATAAGATAACGTGATATTTATTCAATGCGAATGAAAATAAATAAGCCAGAAAATTATTGAAGATAACTTTTTAATATAAATTTAGTATAGATTTTTACTAAATAGAATGGTTATTGTTATTAAATATGAAGGTGTGTTGTGTTACACGTATGTTATACGTTCGATACTGTTGAGTAATTTATTTCTTATACATTCTTGATTTTTTAATAATTTTGTCATTATTTTATTTCCTCGCATTTGCTTCCTTTAACATTTGTATTTTTTATTCTTTTTCTTTTTAATAGAACATTTAGTAAAAATATATAAAGTATATTGAATTTACAATGTGTAATAGATCAATTTTAAATAATTCTTAAGCTATGCTGTAACTTTCTGAAATAATTTTCTCTATGGATATAGATCAACGATTGAAATTTCCCTTATGAGATGAAATTAAACTAACAATAAGATACAAACATGTTTCTTAATAACAATTATACATGTGAATAAAGAAATTATTCATTTATTAGAATCCACTTGACAATATCATTGTTTAAGCGCGGAACTTTTAATTTGATATTGTATCAGGGGACATAGTTTATAGATCATACAATCCGAAGGATATTACTTAAATGTAGAATTTTGTTTGAAAATATAGAAATTACAAATAGAATTTATTCACTTACATAAGAGATTTTACGTGTCATCATTGAATCAAGAAAGTATAATTATTATTAAATCAATAAATGCATATCGACCGTTTTATCGTTTAGTTAGGACAAACTTTAAGTGTAGGTAGTGGAAAAAAGAATAAAATAGGAAGGAAAATATACTCTTGAAATATAAACAATTAAATTTTGTTAAATAAAAATACCACGAAAAAATTATCTTTCGCAAAAAATAAATTGAATAAGGCTTATGTTTTGATCTACTTTATATGAAGATAGTTTTGATGTAAATTTGTTAGTTTCCTAAGTAATTAGTTTTGCATCTATGTTTTATTAATCGAAGGAGATTCGTTTAAAGTAAGACTCATAAAGTTCGATATTGCAATATGATAAAATTCCTATTTTACTTCGAAATATAATTATACAGGTTTCGGCAGAATAACACGTACAAGCGTGCATGAGGTAATCATTTTTTCTGTATGAAAGAATAAGAAGAAAATATATAATATCATTTTTTATATTTATTTACATATTTGTATAATTTGTATGGTATTATAAAAAAATAACTTGTGTAAGTTTTATATTAAGTAAATGTTAAAATTTAAGCGCAGTGAAGTACTTTATGGCAACAATGAATAATGACATTTATTTTACAACTTTACTGTTTTTAATTAAATACACTAAAAAATTTCTACTTTCAAAAGATTATTCATGTATATGTGTAAGAATCGCCATTAGAAATAAAACACAATTTTTATATTATACACTTGCAAACGTAATATGTGGATTGTGATGTCTTTTATTTAAAAATTGTCTTAAAATTTGATTTGTTACAGTTTAATTTCGTTGGAAGAATTCTTGGACCACGTGGTATGACAGCTAAACAGTTAGAGCAAGAAACAGGATGTAAAATTATGGTTAGGGGAAAAGGTTCTATGAGGGACAAGAAGAAGGTAAATTTATTGTTTTTAAGCAGATGTTTTGTATCCATAGATATAATATATTTTTGTGTATAAATTTTCGAGTGACGTTACAACTTTTCCTTGTTACATATATAAGGTTTCAAATTTTTCACAATTGTAACTAGATAAATATATGTAATTGCAATTTACATTATCATATTTACTATATTCTAATGTAGATAATAACCATAATTATAAAGTACTCAAGTCTTATGATTGAATATTTTATACTGATAAGAAAATGATAATGAAAAAGTTTCTATCTTGTTAATTTATACATGTATATTTATAACTTCTTTATAATATACACATAAGTAATATATCAAAACTACACGATTATTATTAAAATTTGAAGTTAAATATTTGTTTCCAAGCTGCATATGATCACTGAGAAAACGTTTTATCGTAAGTATATGCATAAAATAATAATATGGATATACAAAATTTATTTTCAATTTCTCGTGTTTAACATTAGTTTAGACTTGTCGCAAGCACATTGATAATAGGTGCATATATTTTTTAAGGAAAATCGAGTTTATTTAAGAAACTGTAGCTTTGTGATTTATGTTGAAATGAATACATGTGAATATTAATTTTTTATTTTAAATTGATTATATGGTGATATTAATATACAATATAGAGTAATATCTTGGATATATAGATATACAATATTAATTCAGGAATTTTTTCCCTGCAATTATATATATAATTATTTATTTATTATATATATAATAAATATATATATAATATATATAATATATATATATATATATATATATATATATATATATATATATTATAATATCAGTGGTTCTTACCATAATAATAGTTATAGATAAGGTCTTTTACATTTGTTTATTTAAATTGTATAATTGTACTATATATGATAATTATCCCTTTAACAGGAAGAGTTAAACCGAGGTAAACCAAACTGGGAACATCTGACAGACGAACTGCATGTTTTATTGACAGTTGAGGATACTGAAAATCGTGCCACTTTGAAACTTGCCAGAGCTGTAGAAGAAGTGAAGAAACTTCTTGTTCCCGTGGTGAGAAAGTTCCTATTATTAGCTATAATTCCTAATTTTATTAAATTAGTTTCCCCATAATATTAATTACTTCTATTAGTTATACCTTTGTATTACCGCACTAAAGTTTCTGCATGTACAAATAAATATTATTTGTTTGTGCAAACTAAAAGAATAAATACCTATTCACGTAATTTAATTTGAGGGAAGCTTAATTTTTTAGCTATAAAGTGATATTCACAGAAAATATATAATTGTATAATGACATGATTGGTAAAATACAAAAGTAGCTTCTCTTTCTTCTCTCTCTTACAAATGTTATATGCCATGCGAAGAAATAAAAGGTTTGAAACTTTATTAAAGTAAAATTGTAAATATTTGAAAAAATGAGTAACATATTTCTTAGATTACTATAATTAATTTTAAAAATAATATATTTCTTATTAATTATGTTGACTGTTAGCAGGCTGATGGAGAGGATGAGTTAAAGAAGCGGCAGTTAATGGAACTTGCTATTATCAATGGAACCTATCGGGATTCTAACACGAAAGTTGCTGCAGCTACAGGTATAGATTCGAAAATTTATTTACTTTTATTTCAAAACAAAACTTGATTAATACTATTTAATATTAGACACATTTTTGATAGCAGCGCACCTGCTATATATATACATACGTACATACTGTATGCAATCATTGTTCGAATTGTTCATTATTAAAAAGATATTTCGAACAATACTTCGAGGGAGAAGTAATTTAATGTAATTAGTTTATTTGTAGGTGAACGCTACATTATTACTTTTTAAAATGTTACCATATAATTCTTAATCTATTAATCGATCTATCTCGGCGTTCCCTACAAAAAGGTAGGTACCAATTTATTTATGTCGAAAAATTTTTATTTTAATTTGTGTGAAAGACAAGAAAAACAAATACAAAAGTAGTACTAAGGTAAGTGTCTTTCATACGATAGATATGGTAAGCATATGCGAGTATATTATATGTATAATTGTATTATAATTAAATAAGTTAATAACATTTTATAGAGAATATCAAGATGGATTGATTAGTTCACTAAAAATTATATAATTCCTTACAGCAGATTATATTCTCTTCGAAATCATTCAATTATTATCTGAAAATATTTTTATACACGGGGTAGATTATTTTATAGGGGATGTAATTCGCATTTCTTATTAAAAATTGATGAAGATTGTACACTCTGTATATGTATATCTAAGTACTATATACACTTCATGAGTGATGGTAACAAATATTTTGAGGGAGGTATATTAATCTAAATTATTTTTAATATATTTTTAATAATAATATTTATAGAATTCAAAATTAAAACTGTTCAAAAATATATAAGATTTGATTGAAGTATTGATTATATTATTGAATACAAATAATTTGCAGTAAAGTGATAATATAAAGTAAATAGGTACGAATGTTTCTAACTCTCAACGAGAAGCGTGTAATTCGTTCACAACATTTTAGCGGCTATCAATTTTATGTATTAATTTCTGTATATATTTCAAGAATCCCTGTCCTAAATAATCTGCTAAATGAAACCTTACTAAACGTGATTTAGTATTTTCAAGTATAACTTTATTAAAAATTTATAATATAAATTTGTTACCTAATTCTGTACAGAACAAAATTTAAAAAATATTATATAAAGAATAGGTATGCATATTCAGTTTATTGTTGCTCGATTCACATTTTTCTGACACTACCACACGCATTTAAATCGTTCAAAATATTTTTCATGATTATATGTTATTATGTATTTACAAGTTATGTATATAGATGAATGAATGTCTATAACACGATGGAATATTTAGAAAATTAATGAAAGAATGTAAAGATACTGAAAGGCGGAGAGGAGATGTAAAAAATTGTTTGCTATGGTTGTAACAATGTATAAATAAATGTAAAATAACTTTCCTTTGTAATTTGAAATGATGGTAATGAATGTTTCAGCTTGCGATGAAGAGTGGAGACGTGTTGCAGCAGCAGCGGCAGAAACACAACGGCTTCTTCCAGGCTTGGCCACACCTATGAGGACACCTAGTGCTCCGTTGGGAGCTCCATTAATACTCTCGCCACGGATATCTGTCCCAACTACCGCGGCATCTCTTCTAAACGGTTCGGGTCCACCTGGATCTCTTCTTTCTGCCGGTGATCCCCATGGTTTAATTTACACGCCATATGCCGATTATGCCAACTACGCAGCCTTAGCAGCCTCGCCTCTCCTCGCGGATTACACTACTGCTGATAATTCTGGTGGGTTGTTTGCACGCTGATATTAGTTGCAACAACGTTTTTCATGAATATTTCCTTTTTTTAATCATTATTATGATTACTGCTACTTGTCCTGTTTGATCTCTTCTCGACCTTTCAGCACAGATTAAGTAAAGTAGAGTGTGCGAGAAAAAGAAAGAGAATGAGATAAAAAGAAATAATAGAGACAAATGAAAAACAATTAATATATTTGTATTTTTTATCAATTTTTAAGTTTGTGTTTCTTCGTGGAGAATTTTCTTTAGCGATAAAAATACTTAAATAGCATTCTGTATATTTCATATATTTATTTACAAACACAAGGAGATTTTTGCCGAAAATTTATTTTATTCTATTTTATTCTATTTTATTTAATTTTATTTTAATTTATTTTATTTTTATTTTATTTTATTTTATTTTATTTTATTTTATTTTATTTTATTTTATTTTATTTTATTTTATTTTATTTCATTTTATTTTACTTTATTTTATATATTAATGAACGAACACATGAGAGATAATAATTTTACATAGAACATCCTGCCTAATTTTGTTGTTTAATATTTGGATGTTGCACAATAATAAACAATCGAAACAAATAGTAATAAAATCAAAACAATATTCCACTAAATACATACGATTTTACGGGAATAACACATTTTTTATTCAATATTAAACATTCAATGGCTAAGATGTATAAAATAACACGTGCAAAACTTTTATACAAATATTTTTACGAAATTCTTGGATCGAAAAATGTAACTACGTTAGTTACTCTGTGCAATAATGTTAACATATATGCTGATAACGTCATTTTATATATATGTGTATACATGTTCACACACACACACACACACACACACACACACACACACACACACACACACACACACACACACACACACACACACACACACACACACACACACACACACACACATATTTATATTTATATATTATGTATACATCTCACTGCTTAAGAAAAGTTTTGCTTTAAAAATAGAAATATAAAAGGAATGTTCTCCACTACTAAGCAGAAAAATACGTATTTACATGTGTGTATATATGTATCTTTTTGTTTATATTTGTATGGTAACAGCAATTAATGTCGTCAAATATTTTGTCGCATCTGAAAGCGATTATTATTATTGTCTTTATTTTTATTATTACCATTAATATTACTATGATTACTATATCAATATCGTCATACAATATTATTCTTTTAATTATTATTATACTTATCATTGTTTTTTATCAGTAATAGGTATTATTGATATTACGTTTCTGTTTTCACTATTATATTGCACATTATCCACAAATTACCATTATTATTCTCATTTAGTTTTATTAGTGTTGATGTACCAATTTTTATCAGCATCCTGATTGTCATCATTATTATTTTCATCATTCATAATTATCATTAGCAACAATAGAAACATAATGAACAGATTGGTATAGAAGTCGTAATGATCTTAATGTCAAAATACGACAGTTATTAAAGAAAATTAGAAATTTGATAATATTTCTTGTAATAGAATTAGATGATATTGTTTTTATTATAATATTGAATGTTTATACATACATATTAAGAGAGTCACATCAGTCATTTGCTAGTCTTATCAGTTTTGATAGTTATTTAATACTGATTATGTCCAATGATATTATAACTTGCATTTTTAAAACAGATAGTAGCAAGTAATAGAGATATTTGACATTAAAATATGTGTATCATGAAGAGACAAATCATTAAATTCCATATAAAGAGAATTAGTATCTGGTAAATGCTCTGCATGTATAATATTTCACAATTTTGTATTGAATTGCGGATCTATCGAAGTAAGACAAACTTTGAATCTCGCAAAAAATATTTTCTTATTTGATTTTTAACGTACTTCTATTAAGTATTCGATTCAAATAACTTTCGAAAGAATTTCGTAAGTTTATAAACAATTGACGTATTTGTATGTATATTTCAAGTAACAATGTTTCTTATTTATTCTATACACGATTTATGACTGTTTTCTTTTTTATTATAACAGTAAAAGAACTATTTTTAAAGAAAAGCATGTTATATATTGTTAAATTTTTACTGTTAAAGTTTCTATATTGTTAAATAGAATTATAAAAAGTATTCGTATAATTATATACAAACTTATCGAAGTATATTATAATTGAAAAAGAATATAATTAATCGTGTTTTTGTTCAAAGTTTATCATAATATTTAAAATGTTGTTTGATCATATTTTCTCAACCTTTTTTTAGTAATGTAATAATAGGCTTTGATTTGTATACTCGAATTTCATAAGTTGGTTTAGAACAAACAAGATTTTAATACATGCAGTATTCAAGCTCTTACGCGATAAGTATAAGAAAACAATTCGTATATTTGTATATACATAGATATACACATAATCACATAGACTAAAAATGAATACGACTTCTCTTTGTGAATGAAATACTCGATTATCGTACGCCCAGTTATACACTCATACATTCGTTACCATTTATTACACATTATAGTAGATATATAGATCAATGTGTTCAGTAGGTATGATATGTTTGAAAAATGAAGCAGTCCCGATTTAAAATGAACCTTATTTTAGTGGAAAATAATAGTTTCGTCCGTGGAATTTATGCACACGAATAAATGATTATGTCAGGTATGAAATTGTTACTTTATCTTCTATATAATATCGTATTTGATACGCTATTATCTTAGTATTACATATTTTAAAGAATATTTTTCATATACTTTTATATTATGTAATAATTGCTACTTATTATCTGTTTCTTTATAATTTTTCTATATTATAATCTGCATTTATTACAGATAAATATGCATAATATGGAATTATTAGTGACACAAGTCCAATAAAATTTTATATTTACATTTTACTTTAAAAAATTGAGTGTTTACCGAGGCATGAAACAGGCTATTCTAGTCTAGAGTGTCACTTTTTAGGCCTTTTACGAATTTTTTACAGAGATATCATTAAATTTTTTTGATATTAGCACTTTGCACACGTAATTTTTTCTTAAGAATATTCACCGCCATTAATAAATTGAGTGAATCATATGCTATTTAGCGCGATCTTTAAAAGATGTGTCCTATTTGATGACAAGTTGAACTTTTAATATACCGAAGTTATAGCAAAAATTTGAGATCAATCAATTGATCGAAGCTTATATTAAAAAACCCGATTTCGAGAAAAACGTATTTAAAGTTTCTCATACCATTTCAGTTAGCCGAAATTGGTTATAATTATGAATAATCTGTTAGGCGAGGACTGTTCAGAACTCTTGTTCAGAAAATTCCTGCTTAACCGATTTATTTTTTTTGTGAACAGTTTTAGTTTTAATCTTCTTAGTAGCTTCTACCGACATTCTAAACGATGGACTCTTTCTTCTTATCGCAAAAATTTACGTATACTTTTGCTTACTGATCAATAGCTAGCTAGTCTCATCACACAGATAAAACATGCAGAACTGCTAAGAATCATTCATTAAATATACCAACGGTTAAAAAGATAGCGATTTCCACAGCTACTGCTTCGGAATGTATTTATATGTTTTGAAGCGAAAGCGATGCATCTTTTTTCTCATCCAAAATGTTATTAAAGTGCCATGCTTAAACTTGAGTTTACCATTAATTTTCTCTTTACGTTATTGTACGTCGCACGCTGCTAGCTGCATGGCATTTTGAAACTTTTATTAATTTTATAAATTCAAAACAATCTTACTACAGACATATCGAAAATTTATACATTGATTTTGAATCCATAGAGAAAAAGAGAATTGGGTCTTTAAAAGGCCTAGACCAGAATACCCTCTTAATACGAAGTATTACTATGTATTATACATATATGTATGTTTGCGTATATCATACATATACATCTATTATTGTTTTTTGTTTAGAATATTAATTAGCAACATAATAAAAAATGAAAAATATCGTAATAACCTTTTCGTAAAGATGAACAACGCTCTGGAATGAAAAAGTATGTAAATAATTGATAAACAAACCTATTTCAGAGATTTGAGGCTTTCATGGCACGGATTATCACACTTAACATTGTTGTACAAAGTCATATTCGTGGTTATATAGACAGACCACCACTACAGATAGCAGTTGCAGTACGTTTTTAAACCCTGAAGAGGCTAGTTATAATGCTGGCGAAATATCGGGAAAAAGTTCCATTTGGACGTAGCTTCTATCCGAATAAGCTTTCAACAGTGTTGTATACAACAGTGTTAGGTGAAAGCTATTTCAGTTCAAGAAATTAAATGTTATAAAAAAATATTTGTTAGAACATAATCTGTTAAAACAATATACCTATATGATATTACCGTAAAAATTATTTCAAATTAATTTTGAAACTTAAAGCCTAATGTGTTTATCATGCTTTTTCTTTATTTTACATTATTAAAAGAGACTTTCATTTTTCAAACATATCACGTCTTATGATATACTACGTATCTTATTTGTATTATTTAAAGGGATTTAAAAAATAGAATGTCTGCTCGCGTTAATACGTCTGCATGATTGATTCTATGGTGCATTGCCATATTGATTATATATTTAGTGAAATAATCAAATATTATTTATTGATATAACTTTAATATCAATATAGCTAAATATCAATATTAACATAATTTATACAGTAGGAATTAAGAAAAGAAATAAGCCAATTTCTCGTCAAAGAAACATCAAATACCTATGTGCATCTTTATCTTTTTGTTGTTTTAGACAATATTATTTTCAGATTGCGATTTTCCGATACTTTACTCGTATTATTTTATTCGTATGAGTAATTCATATGACGTATCCATTGTAGTAAAAGATGTTTTACTTTTATTTGAAATGTTTATTGAATATTCCACATATTTTCAGAGTTACGGTAACGCGACTTTTGTAATAAGTACAATCAAACATATTATTCTAGTATAAATCAGTTTATTATTGCGCGAGAAATTTGTTTATTTTCAGCCATGTATGTATGTAATTTTTTACGGCCTTTGACAAGGTAAAAATGATTTTAAATGTTGATCGCAATTGAAAAATGAAAATATTTTAAGTCAAAACTAAGGCCAACACCTTATATATATATGATATCATTATTTATTCAATTTTTATATAACAAATAAATAAACATTAAATGTACGCTTATTAAATTTATGTGAAATTTAGTGTACAGAATTTTGGCATAACTTATTAATGCACATCTGTATTTCTAGTTCTATTATTCCACGTTAGAGATTATTTGCACATAATAAAGTTATATGATTAGATATAGGTATTAAATATCTAATTGTATATACACATAAATAATGTATTTATAATATACCGAGATATTTTCGGGTTCCTTTTGTAGTCTACAATTACTTTTGATTAATTTCCGCAAATATAAACTTACTTTTCAAATCACATTAAAAACTGTACTGCAATCTCAAATCGTGATAAATAAATATTTTTGAAATATATACAGTTATGTCTCCGAAAAATTTGATATTTATATGTATTAGGGCTGGAACACACGTGTGCAGAAATGAGAAGTAAATTATTTAAGGAATATAAAAAGAAATTAAATATCGCGAGATAAAAAAAATTACGCTCAATTCTTGTCATATGTTAAATATAGAATATCGTACAAAAATATCTTGTAAATACCTTCCTCATACGGAAAGAGACGTATTATAGACACGTTTAAGTCTAGAAATTGTATTTTATGCATAAATAATAGTTATTGCTTAGAAATTAAAGATAGATATTTTTTATATATTTTTATTATATCCATTTCTACTTTCTGAAAATAATCTACCTAATGTGATTTACAATTTACATCACTAGGTACTATTTTCTCATATACAATAGGGTCAAGGATCGTTACAAACAATGATTGCTAATGCTTTGAAAATATTTATATCACGTACATTTTATACACCTTTAAAAGCAAATTGATCTTTTTTATGTGCACGTCAGTAGATATTTTATGTTTAATTTTTTCGCTAGACAACTTTAAATTATTGTAAGATAAATTATTGTATTACCATGTAAAATATAAATTACTCTGGTTTATATTTTGACAAAAAAACCTTTTTTAATGGTACTCAATATTAATTATTAACGATTATTTATTTTGGAATCCATTAAACCAAAAAGGATAGTTTCAGGTTTTCAATATTTTATTAGTAATAAAATTATACTAGATTCTCAGGGAAATCATTGGACATTTTTAAAATCTTTTATATTAATGTTTAATGGCGTCTCAAAACGTTGATTACTGTAAAAATTCGTTTAAATAATTTCACTAATTTTTTTATAGTTTTTGGAAAATCAAATACTTTTCCAATTTGCTATTTTATATGGCTGTGATTTTATTAATTCCATTATTGACAATATCATTGACAGATTGTACTCGTAGTGATACCTCAATATCACATACCTATATTTTCTATTTTTCGCTAATGTAATCTTTTCTCAAATTTAATGAATATCAAATTGCTGCATGAAAAGGGAAACATCAATAATAAATACATGAACAGCTTAATAAATGACTTAAATTATTTTTTATAGTTTCGGATTCATGTTATTTAAAAAGACATAATGTGTATACATCACTTTCTTCTAACGATTTTGCTATTTTCGTAAATCCATTTTTATGTTATTGTCACGGTTTTTATAATTAAACATTTAATGTTTCAATATTGAAAATAGATATTTTTGCCGCGAGAAATTGGAACACAATATTTTAAATGAAATGGAATTAATTGAAAACACTATTACTATTCAAATAGTTGTTAACATATTGAATATTAAATATTAGACAGTATTTTATAAATATAAAAATTGCTGTTTTATAAATATTTTGATAAATTAGTTTTACAATATTTCCATCGTTACAATTCCTTCGTTTAAATTGTTTTATTATTGTGATTGCTAAACATCCTTTCAATATATAAACTGAATCTTACTCTGCTGTAGAATAACGCTCCGTAATTGAAAAATTATCTTTCTGTAAATTCTTATACACGTCTTTAACACGTGTCAATGTATTAAATACTATCTAATACATAATTAATGTTAAATTTAGATTAATTTTAACAGAATGTGAGATATAAAAATGTTTTCCGTTTATAAGATTTAGTAGTAGTACTTTGATCATAATAGTATTATAGTAGTATTTTGTTAGAAATGGCATAATCTTAGGAAAAATCTTAGAAGAAAAAAAAGGGTAATTTTAAATTAGAGCTGAAATTGTTCTTTTAGTAACTAATTCCTTACTACTAACTAAACAAAATAAATATTCAAGGATATAAAATTTCCAGTTCCAGAACTGTTGAATAACAGTTGAGTATAAGATTGTATATAAAATGTATAGAAATATATTCTCTCATGAGTTTCCTTGTGCTAAGGAACTTTTACTCGACATAACTTAAGAAGCAATAATGAAAATAATATATTAGGGACCAAATACTCTGGTGCTCTATCTATACGCATGTAAATATTTATTGATCTGTCTAGTTCTATACGTTTAATAATGTAATCAGTATTCGATAAATGTTTTCTTTCGAATGAAATCTGAAGATATCTATGAAAGATCATATTGGCCTACTTCGTAAAAAGAATGTTAAGAATTATAAAATCTTTTATATTATAAATATTATTTATGAAAATTATTAACAAACAGTATAGCCTGACTAGTAAAACTATTTGTGCAAAATAACACCATATTAGAGAATTCAAAGAATATATTTAATTAAGCTTTTTAGTTAAAAGTATTAGTGTTTAGTTTAAATAATCTTATGTGCAATGCCGACATTTATGTAAATTATTGTGTATTGCAGCAACGTGATTTGAATCATAGTTTTATAACAACTTAGTTATTACGATTCGTTACAAATAAATAAAATAATTAATTACGAATACCTATTGTTAACGAACAAATAAGTAATAATTGTGCACTGTTTGTTGACTTTTTTATAGCCATGAAACGTAAAGAATTTTAATATACATATAGCTAAAATTTGTTAAACGTAGTAGTGTAATTTCTTAAAAACCATATAAATATATCTGTTTATTGTATTTAATACATATATATATATATTTATGTTAGGTATTAATATATATATTGCATATTCGATAGATAATAAGAAAAAAAATTGTAAAGAAAGATAATTTGTAATGCGCATGTCTAATACTTCAATAATTAGTATCATCGACGATTAGTACTAGACATACGTAAAACAAATATATTTCAAAAATCTTTAACGTGTTAATGAAATTTATGATGCCATTCTTTTAATGGCAAGGTATAAGATGAAAATATTCGATTCACTCTACGTTAAGATTTGCCGTATATAAATATACATACATAAATTACAATAAACTGCAAAAGGATTTTACATATATAGAAGAAATCGATATTCGGATGACGTATAATTATTAAGAATTATTTCATTTCTTACTTAAGAAATGAGTTTTATTTAATAAATACAATCTGCATAATTCTTAAATAGAAATACATATGTGTATGCGTACGTGTATATTTGCTAATAGCTTAATTAATAGATTAATAATATAAATGGAAAATATGCTACATGTTAGTTTTCAATATTAAAAAGTAATGGACGAAGAAAGAAAATGGTTTAAAAGAAGGAAGGTATAGTTTCTCTAGTTAATCTTTTTTTTATATAAACACAAACATTCGCTATTCAGAGCTTTGTAAAGAAAGTTGGAGCTTTAGATTCATAAGATTACTATAAACTATAAACATATACATATACATACATACATATATATATATATATATATATATATAGTAAGATATTGTAAAAGATTTGAAACAATTAATAATACACGTACACATACATAAATGTACATATATATAACGCTTTTATGCTGTTTCATTTCAGGGAATAGGATAATACCTATACGATAATAACTTTTCTGTTTCAAGTTTGAAGATTGAACGCAAACTAATAAAAAGCGCAGGAAAAGTGATCTTTGAAATTGTGCTCGAATTGTGCTTATACACGTTTAAATATAAAATATATGTATAAGATGTAAGTGAAAGCATTGAGGAAACTAAAAGTGAGAACAAAAGTGAAAGAAAGAAGTATTGGCTATTAGTTTGCGTTTTAATCGTAAACTTGTGGATAACTTTAATTTGCTATTATTGTTTATAGCGGCAGTTATGTGACCTGCCGAGGACTGGATAATAATAAATACATTTGGAAGCAGATGAATTATACACGTTTGTATGTTGGGGACAGGTGCAGCAGCCGCTGCGAAACAACGTAGACACTTGGGTCAGATTCGCGAGCACCCTTATCAAAGGGCTGGTGCTTTGTCGTGAATCCGGAGAGCGCAATCACAATACTGTACGCGCCTCCGTGAAAAGGTTAGTTTCTTAGAAACGTTCCATTTTTTGTATAGTATTCCCACAATTATTTTTTTCGTAATATCTATATATCTGTATCTATACTATATACATGTGGATAGACAAAGATATTTCTTATCTATCTGCTTTTATGTTATATTCTATTTTATTTTATATTATATTCTTGTATATATTTTATATATACTCATAAATATATATATAGATATTATATTGTCTCGCAAAATATATTATATGTATAATGTCTTTCTCTCTCATATAGTGCACACTATTTGCAGGAAAAGTCTTCGTTTTATAGAATTGATTGATTTTTCTTAAACTTTGTTACTTTCAACTATTATGATGTTAGAGTGAAATTAATAACTCGTAATGCGAAACTTATACACCTACTTATGTTTTTATACGGTGGATAGGTTCTTCCAGAAATCACGTGATAAAATGCAATGCATCTTTATGTTGCAAACTTATAAAGTCACTTATATGTACATGCATACATACATATATACAGGGTGGGGCATTTTAAACAGGTCACCTGAATAACTCGCCTGTTTTTGAAGTTCGGTCTAATGCATTTTCTCCTATCTTCAAAAACAAGCGAGTTACTCAGGTGACCTGTTTAAAATGGCCCACCCTGTATATATGTATGTATGCATGTACATATAATTTTGTGTGTGTGTGTGTGTGTGTGTGTGTGTGTGTGTGTGTGTGTGTAGAGAGAGAGAGAGAGAGAGAGAGAGAGAGAGAGAGAGAGAGAGAGAGAGAGAGAGAGAGTATGTAAGAACAGAAAAGAGCGAACGCAAAATGACCGGTCAAATCTAACTTTTCTAAGAAGGGAATTGTCAGGACTTATTGTTGCCATTTTAATTCGAACGAAACAGATTCCGTACAATATTGCTATAAAATAGAAAATAAAATAGAGAAACAGTCAACTGTCGATATAATTGAACTTAATTGAAATCGAGGAAATATGAAACAGAATTAGACTACAAACCTAAGAAAAAGTACCAAAAAGAAACTTCTAGTAAAGAGGATTGAAAACGAATGGACATGTTTGCCATTTTCAAATGGTACTATTTGAGCCATATTTAATCGTATGAAAAGAGAATTAAATTTTTTTCTATGCCATGTTAGATTAAAATCATTGTGAGAAATCCGTGTAAAGGCAGAATTGGGTGTACATTCACTTGAAGTCGAAAAAGGTAAATGATTATATTGTAGATGTATAATGTTTGAGATTTTATACATTTCTTCTTCTTTATACGTTTAATTTCATTTTCTTGTAAGTTTATCGCAGCTAACAATATCCTATTTACTAGTCAGTCATAATGTCTTGCATCATAATAATAATTCGGTAAATGACAAAAAATTGCATACATTCCATAAGAACATGAATATGAAAATCAAATTTAAATGGTATATGGTCATATGAGAAAGCTTCAAGGTTCAAGAAAAATCATTTAAATTCATTAAAAATGATCCTTTCTTTTTCTTTCTTGTTCTACAACATCTTTTTTCTGTACTTCAATGCCAAAAATTTATTCTTTTACATATTTATATCACAAACCAAGTAATCAACGGTTCGCTATTATTATTATTTTAGCCATGAAATAATGTCAGTTTAAATTCAAAATAATTGATAGCAATAGGTATTTGTCCAAATTATTGCAGTAGAAGTATCTTTCACTTTTTTTTAGCATTTCGCTCTTTATAAATACGTAATGAATTACGATTAATAAATCATACTGGAGATATCGGTGAGTTTTAATTTTTTTATTATACGTATAGGTATAACGTAACATATAACAAGGTAATATCAGAATTATGGTGCTTTTTCAAAAAATATGTATGCTCTGATTACTACCTTAACGTATATTCATAACGGTAATAAAAACAACAATGAAATTATTTACAAATTTTATTGTGATATGTAGAGATATAAATGTGTTGCGTTTATTGAATCTTTTATATGTGGGAATTGGTTAAAACGTGTAGTATTCGAATAAATGTTTGAGTCTTGCATAAAGTGCGAATGATGTATCGTACTACTGACCATATAAAAAAATTTAGTAATAAGTCATAAAGTTTTGGACTAGAAGTAGAGATAGGAGTTTTTCTGTATGATGTAATATTCTTTTAATTCAAATTTACATCTAACTTAAAGAAAAATGTATCAATAATTTTATTTTCGTATAAAACTGCAATTTTTTTTATTCCTTTTTATTTACTATACAACATTTTTAAGCAATGATCTTTTAATATGTTTAACACGTTATATAATCAATATCTTTGAAGAATACTTTAACTTTCATTTTTATTTATAGGTTAATTTATCATATGTTATTTCCTTTTATCATATTATTTATCATATGTTTATTAATATGTAATTCAATGATGACGTTAATATAATAATATTATAAGTGTTCTACAATAATATTTTTCTTGTAAAACTCATCATTTACATAAAGCAAAAATCAAATAATTACGTAATCATTTTCAAATATAATTGAATATTGGTAAAATACGGATTTCACGCAATGTTTCTATTATTGTAATTTGTAAATTTGAAATGTTTTTAAACTGAAAAATATCCATATCAAAGAAAAGTTCGAAATTTTTTATATGCAGAACTTTAAATTTTTTAATTAATCGTAAGATGAAACTTCACATTGAAGATTAATATATACGCGTAAAATAACAATCTTGGAAATAGATTCAACCTTTTATTATTAAGATACAGTTTTATCAAAAAACTCTAGTCGATATTATTTTTAAATTGTAATATAAAATTTATAATAAATATAAAATTTAGTTAAAAATATTTTATGAAAGACTCAAATCATACTATATTTTGTATTAAATAATTTTTAACTTATTATATGTTGAAAGGAATTTTTACTTTACAAATTAGGTTTATTTAGAATTTCTCTTTTAGAGATTTGAATTTTAATAACGCTATTCAGTATTGCAGAAGGGGGTATGGGTAATGATTTTATACAACATTAAAAGATCCGATACATATTACCTTTTATACCCTTCACATGCACAATAGAAATAAAACTTAAAGTTTCAAGGTAATGTTGACTCCCCGCAATTAGGTATAAAGACTAAATATCTTTAAAAAATATATATTACTCCTTCTGTCTTCCTTGCATCATGAAGCAAGAAGATAGATGATGAAGAGACTGCGGTATGGTATGGGTGCGCACCTACCCATTCTTTTTCTAGATTTTTTTTTACTTCTACACGATTTGTTCGCATTTTTATATTAGCGCTAATCTGAAATCTTCATATTATAGCTATTAATTATCAATGAGAGTACCGTTATCAATGTCGAAGAATAATTGATATAGGACGTACATGAATAAAAACAATACTTTAAAAGTAAAAACGAAAAAAGAAAATAAAAGATACGTTTGAAGAAAAGCAAATATAAATATAAAATGCAGCTCTGAAAATAATATTATGTACTACGACTGATTTAATATTTATGCATATTTACCTACGACATAATATGTAATTTTTATTCAAAAATCACGTATGTGATTATACATCAAAATCGATAAATTTTTTGGCAACTTGTGCCTGTGGAACACTTATTCATTCCATTTACGTCTGCCTTTTTGTGCACATTTATACGATATACATACGTGTCTACGCGTGCGTGTCGTACGTGTATTTAAAATAAATATTTATACAAAGTACAAAAGGAGTAGTTTCTTTTTATTTCGAACGAAGAAAAATGACAGGGGTGGTACTATGATACGATGCGAAGGCTTAAACTACGAAGGAGTGTAGTCTAATCTATTGTATAGTACTTTATCGTATTATTTTTCAACTTCGGATGTTTTCGTTCCACTTGAATCCAGGACATCACTTATATCGCACGAAAATATGCAAATTTAGAAGTACATGTACCTAAAATTTGCTTGTATATATCGTATTAATTTAATCACTATTCTCTTTAACGTCTCGGGAAATTTACTCAACTAATTTTACCAAAACATAAAATTTTTTTCGACGCGTTGTAAACAATTTTTTTTAACAATTTTTGCCAAACTTTATTACCTAGAAATAAAAGATTTTATATTTTAATCCTAAAAATGCATCCTATATCCTTTTTTATGTATCATCACTAACAATACCACGCATAATTTACAATGGCACCTTTTTTATAGAAGCGATTTCATTTTTTACACGAAACGTATAACTATGCATTGTCTTTATAAAACTAACCGAAATGCTCCACACGGCCAAGTTGACACTAACTTGATGTTTCTATTCACATATATACATATATATATATATATATATATATATATATATATATATATATATATATATATATATATACATATATATATATCTTCATGTAGCCTATATAATATTTTTATCGGAATAATAGGTACACCAACAAAAGTAATAATCTGGATGAAAAAATCTAAAGAATATTCATTATTTTGATAAACTTAACCAAAATATAGTATGTCCAATTTTCTTTGTTATTTTATGCTTAAATAATAATGCAACATGTTTATCGTGTATTCATTATAAGTGTTAATTGTAAAATAATAGAAGATATATTAAAAAAAGGAAGAAAGATGAGAAAAAGTGAGGAAAAAATTTATCCAGATGATTCTTAAAGGAAACAAGTATTAATAATATTCAGCAACAATGTAATTAAAAAATAGTCAATTGCGAGCAGAAGTTGTGAGATATTAAATTTACCTCGCAGGTTTTCCT
This sequence comes from Bombus confusus, assembly GCA_014737475.1. Classification (NCBI taxonomy): domain Eukaryota; kingdom Metazoa; phylum Arthropoda; class Insecta; order Hymenoptera; family Apidae; genus Bombus; species Bombus confusus. Next base: position 36,074 of record JACXIV010000062.1, read on the forward strand.
TTGTACATGTTTTGCTGGACAATTAACGCTACGTATTTATGTAATGTAAACAGATCTTAACACTATATGCAAAGGTATGCTTTTTTCAGAGATTGTAAAATAGACCTATTGTATTGTACGGCACGCGTGTAATTCATTGGCCTTTTGACACCTGCTTGATGATAGGATATTAATCGTTATAGTTAATACGATTCACAGTAATAATATTGCTGTAACTATGGTTTTAATATCATACATACGTACAATGTCATTTAACGCTACTATATGGTGGCAGGTGCACACCCAAGCTGCCTACAAAATGATATAATTTTTGGGAAATAACGAATTCCTCGCACTTTAAATAACTAAAAATCATCTTACCACCTACTATTCTAAGTCTGCTTTTTTACACTTGTTTATGTCTTTAAATCGTTTCGTTTTAGAATCTTGTACACAATTTTATATATTTATCTTCTCGACTATCCTAAGCGCGGGGAGGGCACATGATTATGTGAAACTTATAACCAAAATACACAGTTTAACCCTCTAATGATCGATCGAATTTCTTTTATAAAAGAAAGACAGGAAAAAAGCTATCTTGTCAGATCATGCACATTGTATAATAACGAATATAATAATAACGACGCTTGGAAAAATTATGAAATCCTAAAGTTTACGAACTTTCGGTAATTAGAGGGCTGTTAATTGTAAACGATGAATGACAAGTAACGAAGTATGAGCTTCATTTCGTCGATATATAATATTCTGACAATGTTTCTATCACGTGTATCATTTTTTATATGAAATAAATGCTTATACACTAATATTGACCAAAAAGGAGTGCGAAGCAGTTGCTTGTTAATCGTTATTTCTTTTATTATACTCGTTTCTTTAGATGTTAGCTTTTACTTTTTATATGTGAATACGTACCTTAAATTAATAAAACAAATCTCTTATTAAGCGATCGGACAAATGAAGTCCTTTTAATCATATAGATAACTTAAAATACAAAAATATCTAAGGAAAGGCAATGCTTCCCACTAACTACATTTCTTTCAACTATCAAACTGTTCAAAAACTTAATGTTAACATGAATCGATCATAATTAAATTACTAACAAACTGTTTTTCTTTTCTTTCTTTTTAACCTTGGTTGCCCATGGCCTATAGGCTTGGAGTGCTAACAATGGAATCCACTCGCCCCGTGCTAACACCTGGACTCTGGAACAACATCCGCGTTCGATCGGTTCACCAACCAGATGACCACCTTCGCCGTTCGCATCACCAGCCCTGTTGTTCGTCAAGTTTATCCATCCTGTACCCTCTTCGTGTCTTTAAATTGTACAGCCTTGTTTAAATTGCTTTGCTCGTTCCGCTAGCGTTCATTTGTGCTGGCGTTTTCAACGTCAGACAGGTAATTAAATCTCTGATTGTGAGTTACTTACCAACGAGAAAGGATCAATTTTCAACAAAAATAAATGTGTATCATGATGCTGGAATATGCGACAAATAATCAATCAGGATTTTAATTAAATCTTTATTTTCAACGCAAACGAAACGATAGTTTTCCAACATTTTTTATTTCGAAGCAAAATCAAAATTATTTCGGTTCTACTGCATAAATTTGCGGAATTTACGTGAATCTGAATGAATCACCACTATAAAATTAATACGATACCAACATAATTTATTATTAATTCTTTTGCTTCTTAAACATAACTATTGTGCTAAGTACAGAGTTATTCGACTATTATCTTTACGTATGTACCATCATCATTTTTTCACGTTAAAATACTAACTTATTTATTATTAAGATACTAAATTTCAAATTTTCTCATATAAAATGTTTCAAGGCGTGATATAACTAGAAAATAATAGATTTTCAACAACATTACTAAATTCACAATTATTTCTCATTGAATAATCTACAAAAAATTGAATATATGTGCATGATTTACAAACATGTATAATACGTGTAAATAGTACGTATCTATAGAAATTCTCCATAGCGTATACCATTATGAATTATATTCGATCAATTTGTGACATGTCGTAATATGGTACAATATTATGCATCTCTTAGGTATCGTTCCATTTAACTTCTTACTATTATTATTTCTTCTTCATATTACATACAATTTAAATTGATAGTTAGTAACGTCAATGATTGAACGTATTTTTTCTACGTATATATATATGTATGTGTGATTAATGAAACTTGAGTTTCTAATAATATGCACAATGAAACATGCATAAAAAAGCTATTCATACAAGAAACAGAATCATAAACGCTTGTCTTACGAATTTTTAATACCTTATAACTTCTGATTCCATTATATGTATAGTACTCCTAGCTGAATAATGCTCTAAAGACGATTGACTCGATATTACTTTAATTTAATTGATATTTACGAAAAATTAAAATTTCAATAATGCATATATGTACATATGTTATACATTTGTATAATATATAAGTAGGAAATATTCAAAATTCTTGCAAATTATTTTTCAAATTAATTTATTAGTAATATAAGAATCTCATTTTTCTGTTATATCACACCTCTTAGATGATCTATATACTAAAAATTCATTTATACAATATACATGTTTCTATATAGAACAATTTATCACAGATTATAAAATGAAGTTTTCTGCATAATATCTATATCAATTTTTTAGTACTTACGTCCTTATTAGAGCAATAAAATGAATAGGAAGAGAAAAGGGGCTAAAAATTTAAATAACATTATGTATTTTATATAACTTAGAAAATAATATATCCACATGTAATAGGTGCAATATTTCAATATAATCAAAATTTGTTTTCATTTTGATACATTTTAATTGAAATTGAATAATCTAACCCGCGAAAAAAAAACAATTCGCTGAATAAAAATTCAAGAATATTTTTGTTTTAATGTTAAGTGAGAGCTATTTACAGAGATAAAGTTTTATACCAATAATAGCATGTTAAATAACTGTAATATTAATAGACGATGAACTATAACATAACATAAAAATATGAAATTTTACGTGTCAAATTTAATTATAAGTAAAAAATTTACTAGATACTTTGTATCTGACTTTTTGAATTTACAACTTACTAATTTGATCAAGAAAAGCTAAGGAAATCAAAATATATTTGAATATGTTAAGTATTAAGAATATAAAATGTCTCTTTAAATACATATATTAGTTTGTTGTGTGGCTAGAAAGAATCTCCATTTTTTAACAAAGAGATACATATGTAATATTTTATTATTTTATAATTTGAAAATTCTGTTATGTAATATTACGGTGCAATTTACTTGTAAAATAATAGACTTCGATCATTTATTGAATATTTTCAATTTTACTTATCTAGATAAATTTATATAGAAACCATTTATTTTTCTTTCCTTTTTATAAATGTAGATTAGGAAAGATTGTTTTTAAGAACGATATTCCTACAAATGGTGAGCAATTTAATTAAGACAAAGGACAGCATATGGAAGTTGTTTACTATTTTCATCGTTATTTGGAATATATCTACATTTATAATGTTATATAATGAAGTTATCTATATATAATAGAAGAGAGTGTTTATATGTGAGATTGATTTATTTACCAGTCAATAATATCATTTAGATATACAAATAATATTCTGTTAATCATTTAGATTTGCCATATGTACATGTAATAAGAATTTTCTATCATGTTCATTTGTGTATATTTGATGATCTGTGTAACATGCTTGTACTTTAAACAAGCATTTTGAACATTTTCAACTATATAAGGACAGACAACTATTACTTTGTGTAAATAGATTATATTTCATGATCTAATTGTACTAAGAGTGATCTGAATTCTACTTAAGTTTATAGCTAAGTAGTATATCGACTATATTTTAATACAATATGTAATTCAAAATAATGATGCAAAAGAAACACAGATATTTTACAAAAGTACATACATATGTAGGAGCGGGGAAGTTGAAAATTGATGAAACTTTTGCCGTGTATTTAGTGCAATAATGATATCATTAATACACACACGCGCGCGCGCACGCACACATGTATATATGTATCTACCTTTGAGTCACTCATAAAATAATAACGTAAAAATATATACATATTTTACTTCCTATTTGGTCTTATATAAATGTTCCAGTTCTGAAAATCATTAAAAAATATACTTTGATATTTTAGCATATGTCAGGCTTTAATATTAAGTAATATATAATAGTACATTAAATATTAATTACCCTTTTCAAATAAAAAATAATACAGATTACTTTTAGTGAATAATATTAATTACTGATTATATATTAAAAATCCATATATTATTTGGTTGAAATGATAATTATATAATCAAGTTTTTATCATAGTTTCCCTTAGTAATAAAGAATTTAAAACTGCGTCATAGGGAGTAAAAGTGTTATAAATTTCAAAAATTAAAATGATTCGCTTACAATAATCAATATATAATATACGACAACTTCTAGCAATCTCAAACAAAAGTTACATATTTTCTTAGAATCAACAAATTTTTAATCTTACGTATATAAGAATATACATATATAAGAAAATATCATATTATATAGATTATGAAATACTTACATTCATATGTATCATTACTGGATTCAAGACGTTTGATATGTATCTTAAATTCGGCAAAATTATCTCTATTTTTTAACTTTCCCTTCTAATGTTAAACAAATTATTATATGTATTCATTGACTGTTTATATGTAGATGAACTTACATATTTTTTAAGTCTTATACAGACCTTGCAGGTACATACACATGTTATAAAATACGCATTCAAACATTTAAAAACATAAAAAACATAATTTAGAAATAATAATATGATATATCATACTATCACTATGATATATTGTTCTCATATGCGAGACATAGTTTTTGAAATAAATGTATGATATGTAATCATTAATATTTAATCACAGTCAGAGAATTAACAATGTATTTTTTCATTGTATTTGGAAAACTGTAACTTTGAAATGTTAATAATATCACCATTAATGATCTATCTACTATTAATAATCAGTCATGGCAAAAACTAGTTAATATTTGTTTAATTCTATAGCGTTTTAAGTTTGGTAACAGTATGTAACATATATGTATATATGTCACAAAACATTAAAAATGCTTTCATCAAAATTATTTTAATTGGATTAGTTTATTTAAAAATATTTGATATTAAGATTAAGAAGTGAATATCATTTGTGTTCACAATACTTATTCAAATAGCATGTATATGTACCTTTATATGCATATATGTATACATACATAGATTTATATATGTATGTATGTATACAGTTTTGTTAATAAGAATTTGTATTTACTATTTACGTTTATTACAATAGTTGCTTAATTCTTGTCAAAATTTATAAAATGATCTGTTTTATATTTTATTTTATTGTTGATATTTCTGTCAACAATGCAAAATATGTAGCAAGTACAGGTCAAAATATAAAATAATTTTATTTTCAAATTATCTAAAAGATTTATTTATTAAATGTGTAATTAAGGTTTTCTATTATTCATTGCAATATTTCCATACATATCAGAAAAGGGTAAGAAATATTGCTGTATAAATATAATAATGACATTTTGATAGTTTTAAGTATAAAGGAGTATACTTTTTAAAAAATTGCGTTATTAATTTCTTCGAGAAAGTAAAATATAATATATAATTAAACAATGTGTATGTATATATAATACTTTACTATGCAGGTAACTACATTAATATATTAAATTTATTACATTATGCATTTTGTTTATAAATGCATTACAGAAATATCTTGTTATAACTGTATCTATTATCTGATTGTACCATATAATTTACGCGTTAGAAAAGAAGCAATCTTCGTCTTCATCTTTATTATACAGTACATAAAATTTCAGTGTTGCTCAGTATATTAAACTATGGGTATAAATAGTATTATACAAATAAATTTTTATTATTAGTTTTATTATATGAAATCAGCTTTTAAATATTGATGAGTTTATCGCATATTATACATCATATAATACAAAGAATTAAACAACAGTTATGATTTTGGTAAACGATATAAGCCACCTGAAAATAATAGTTGATGTTCTCTCACTTTTCTATCAAGAAATTGTCTCAATTCAGGTAAGCCACATTCCATTGCTCCTGGACCTTGAGACGCAAACATTTTTAACATTTGATGAATTCTTTCTAAAGGCATAGAATCTAAATTGGTTAGCATGCCAACAATATAAGACCAAAACACTTGAAGTTCTTCCTCCCTCTGATCACTTGCAGATGCCATTGCACTTTCTACTTCTTCTTCCAGAACAATATCTGATAAAGATCTGTTTTTTGTCGAACTTTCTTCTTGTAATATGAAGACATCATTAGAAATTTCTTTCAAAAGACCTTGTGAAACCCAAAAAGTTATTTTTCTTCTTAATACAGTTGCAGGAGCATGCATTATTTCTGCAAGTTCTTCTAGAGCCCATTCTTCTGCACGTTGAAAAATACGATAAATTTATTAATATTTAAACAAATTTAAGGATGTTAATAATAACATGTACATAAATATTTCTTACTCTTATCTTGAAAATGTAAGATTATTGTAGCATGTATCGGCGTTACATTTATATCTAATTTTCTATCTTTTAATTCAATTTCTAAATTAACATTTCCAAGATGAGGTTTCCAACAAAGTGTTCTATTTCCTTTTAGAGTTTCAAATGCTTTTACATATTTGTTTAATTGATCTTGTACAATTTTAGGTAACTCTAATTTCCAGTTTTCTTTAAATGGTGGCCAAAACTGTGCTGATAATATCAATGCAGATGTAGGGAAGTGCTCTTCTTCTAAATTATAACTAGCATCAGATTGTATATGCCCATCTATTCTTTTAGAATCATATACATCTTTTAACATAACTTCACAGTAATGAAGTTGATTTTCTCCAAAACGCCTTTTCAATAATTCTAAATGACGGATTTCTCGTTCAGTATGATAATTTAATTGAGACAGTAGTCTGTCTGCTAATAATGTACGATATTCATTTACAAATAGATCTTGACTACCATATACATTTACTAACATTGATATTATATCTGACATCCTGCGTTGTGCTGATTTTGCTATAAAAAAAAAGAGATTTAAATCAATTTTAATAAGCCCAAATATGTACTTTGTAAGATTTATTATATAAAATGTATAAAAAAATTAGTTAAAGTTTAAATAGGAATGCTGTAAAGAAAATTCTATTAAAATTAAAAAGAGGTTGTGCACCCAGGTGTTTGAAAACAGTTGTTTATAAAATAAATTTGCAAGTTTAAATATATTGAAAATAGTACATACTACATACTACAATATTGCAGTAAAACATTTTCTTAGTTTATGCAATAGTTGTATACGCAAGATCTTTTGATTACTTTAACAAATACAGATTGGAAAAATTCAAATTAGGTAAATTTTAGTGATCATAAAGAAGGTTCTTTTTATCACAATCTGCATATCAATAATAATCCTAAATAATTCTAAAATCTACTTATAATAGATATATAACGGACTTATATATATAGATTTTAGATTATTATCTAAATGTTAAATAATCAGATATGTAAACAGAAACAAATGTATCTTAAATGGAAACATAACCAATACAACATTCCTTGGAGAAGAGATATTTCTATTATTTTAATATAAAACATAAAATTCATATTCAGTGTTTTGACTAATCATCTTAAAACAACTTAGATGTTATAAACATACCAGGATCAGCATCAACAGGATCTGGCATCCATTTGTCCCAATCTTCATTTTCTTCATCGTCAGAACCATCATCTAATTGTAAAGATTCACCCTTGACTAGTTCATCAGCTAGATCACTTGGCGAGTCATCAAGCAAATCACTCACTACGCAACGTACAGTATCCTCTCTAGTTCTTAAATAAATTCTAAATAATATGTAAAAGCATTCAAATAAATTATGAAAAACTTCATTGATGACTTAACAGATTATAATTAGTATACTTTAATAATAGTTGATGAAATATGATGTTAATATAATAGTTACTTAATAGGCTCTGTTATTGTTTCGAGGAGGACACCTGTAGGGTCCAATTGTCTCAATGCCCTTATAGCTGCAATATAAGCTGTTATTATATCTGGTGTATTTACGCCTGGGTGTAATAATCTTGTTTTTAATGCTTCTTGCAGACTTTCTATTAGGACTTTACGTAAATCAGTTCGTTCTAGACAAATACGTAAATCATCTATTGCAGGTTGAGAATCAGGATACTCTAAACATAAAAAACAGTGAGTAACATAAACATGAATGTGGCAAGTATAAGAAGATATATGTGTGAACAATGTTTTAATAACCTATTATGATGTCAAAGAGTTGTTCAATTCTAAATCTTGTATATGTTTCATATAAAAAATGAGACAGTTTCTGTTTAAATTTGTCTATAGCATTACGAGTTTGATTAGTCAAAGATACAATCTTTGAAAAGCCACCAGAATATATTCTTATTAACCAACTCATAACAACCGTTTCAAGCCACTGTGAAATAAAATATAAAATGTGACATTGATTATATCATTCATTGCACATTCAAGAAGTCAGGCAAGTACAGTTTATATTATGTAAGTGGAGTATGTATAACAAAATCTTACATTTTCTAATGATTTTAATTGTGACACATCAAATGTTTTATCACATGATTGACTGATATGATTTTTAATACGTATATGTATCAGTGATGTAAGAACATTACCAACTAATCTCTCTAATAGTTCTAATTCAATTAATTTCCTATTTGTTTCATGGAACATAAATACAATCATTTGACACTGACATTTATCTATTTCTTGATAACAACCCATACATTGAGCACTATCACTTCCAGTAGTTACTGTAAAATAAACAGTCACTAGTATAGTAAGTAGAATATATAAATATTTAAATTTTGTTATTTAATTTCTTATAATTAAATTGTAACAGAAAACTAAGTACCTTGTGTTGAACTATCTGCACTACAAAATACATTAAACGCAATTTTATAAAATTGTTCAACTATATGTTCGTAGTGAAGCGGTAACTGACTTAATAGTGTTGATCGTACAATTAATTTAAATTGACCTAACACATTGTTCCCATCTGTTGTAGATTGAGGTGTTTCATTTTGTGTTAAGTATTCTAACCTTTTTAATAATGGCAAAAATTCTGTTAAACTTATATATAATCCATCTACTGCATTTTTAAAATGTTCGAAACCTTGTTGTCCAGTCACATTATTTGTGAATTTTTTCCAAAATGTAGTTGCTACATTTTGCCGAATATATACCTCTATATGATAAATAACTATATCTTCAACAAATTGTGTCAAATCCAACCTCTTTATTTCTTTAACCACATCAGCAAATTCTTCATCTGTACATTCATTTTGAATCTAAAACAAATATTAAGTTACTTACTTTACAAATATTAAGTTATATTTTAAACACATATTTCAAGAATACTATATGAATTTGATTATGTATTAAATTATAAGCACTCAATAAAGTATTCGTTACTACTAAGTGTATTTTCAAGATAAGCAAAACTAGATATTTACTAAATATAAACAAACCTTTTCATATAAAATAGGAAATGCATACTGAATTTGAGGGAAAAAATCGTTTTTATTGATCTCAGATTTATCCATATTACACATATATAATTTAATCAATTTTGAAATTATAATCACTTTTCATAATTGATGATCTGGTAATATTTTTCTTCTGAATTATTAAGAAATTAGAATATAAAATGTATTTAAATCTATGTTAATCAAAAGAGAATATCCATCACACATTTCGAACTATTTTAAAATAAATGCAATATTTTGCTGTATAAATTACTGAAAAACTCGTCTACTGTTGCTATTAATATAAAAATACCTATTACATATATAAACAAAAACATACACGACTAACATCACGTAGTATAACTATTTCACAAATGAGTAGGGATATCGTCAATGATTATAAGTGAAACCTATGTAGTGAAATTCAACTAAAAACTGGGTACTAATTGTAAGAGTAAGAGCCTCTCGTGGTTAATGACTGAACTAGTCGCACGTTTCGTCTCCAGTGTTCTTAGTGAGAGAAATATGCGAATGCATAGCGAGAGAGGAAATATGTGATCGTACGATCCTGGTTCACTGCATTGTATCGGTAAGTACTATACAGAAGAAATGTGCACATGGCACGAAGCAATATCAGAACAAATATATGCCAATTGTAAGTATCCATTTGAGAAATCATTCTGATAGTTTCTCGCAAGAGTACTGTTAAATTGTATGTTCATTTAAGGGCAGACAGTAGAAAACTCACCAGGAGCTTACCATCAGAGAGAACTTTCAGAATCGTGTCACTTGAGATTCGTCTAGACAGTGTGTGTCATATGCTTACTTCCCGCAATTTATTTTGAAATACGGAATGTATACTTGATCCGAAAATAGAAGTTTTATTAATGAGCTTAAACTAGAAAATAAACTGTAAGTTGTCAATGATACCGGCAGAGAACGGTGTTAAATTAATGGAAGACTGCAATAAATTATTTGCGAAAAATGAGGAATAAACAGAATATGTTCTTTAAGTTGTATTGGAGAAGTATGTTATATAAAATTCTATACTTCATTTGTGATATAGAATATCCTATTTTATTCATTATTTGCAATTCATAGAAAACTTTAGTTTTAATTAAAGTGTATACATAATTTGATTGATTGATATTTGTGAGAATGACAGTTTGTAAGAACACGCATCCACTATAACTGTATATGCAATAATCCACATATATAGATTGAATCCAAGACTCACCACCCCAAGATCTATAAAGTACATATGTATATACATCTTTTTGTTTTCACAGAACAATGTATATCAATGTTATTAACCCCATGCCCTATAACAATTGAGACTCCTGGCAAGAAATTTTTTTTTTTGAAGATAATTACAATCAATTCTAAAAAAGAATTTTAAGTAAGTTTTCCTGGTGTGTTACAATTTCATGAATATAAAGAGTTTATTGCATGTTTGATTCTAATTGAATCTAGTGCTTAAATCTAAAGGATAGTGTTTTTTTAGCCTGCGGATCTGATCCGACATGTCAAGTAATTGAGTGACTAGAGGGTTTAGGTGGTTGTTGACTCGTGTGCTATATCTATTGTTGAATTTGGATATTTCTTCTTTGACTGTGGGTATCTTGAGGTCGCGATGTATTGTTTCGTTTGGTAAGAAATTTGACTCAAAAATAATAAGCAGGAGCCTGATTTGTGGTACTTTGTGGTACTTCCTCTGAACCAAACGTAAACAATACGAGCCTGGCTGGTGGTACTTCATTCAGGACAAACGTAAACAACATGAGTGGAACTCAGTTGTTCTCGATATTTTCTTACTTTAGTTTCATGTAATTCTTCCTTACGTTTACACGTTTAGGTTATAATTCCCTAAAAGAATTAAACAACCCTTATACTTATCATGTCAGTAAAAAGAAAATCTAATATTGAAGATAATAGTGAGAAGTGTGTTATTGCGGATAGTGATTCCGTAGATCCTTCTGATAATGATAGTGATGGTAGCGATATTGTTTCCTTTTGTGTTTCATTGTTTCGAAAAATATCGCACAGTTGAAGATTGCCAATTTTCTACGAGTTTTTAATTTAAACTAAGTATTAATCTACAAATTGTTACTGATACATTATCCACTTTCAAATAATAAATCATTTTTGTTCACTGATGAATCGATCATAATTACTTTCCAGACATCTTAAAAATATTAGTTGTGCCCAAACCTGTTTATTATTTCACAATTCCTTTCGAGGAATCGATGGCTCGAGTAATCGGGAGTTAACGGGTAGGACAAGGGGTTAATATTACATATATTCGAAAACAATTTGAAACAGAATTAATATATATGCATATACAGGGTGATTGGTAACTGGTGGTACAAGCGGAAAGGGGGTGATTCTACGTGAAAAAAGAAGTCGAAAATATAGAATAAAAATTTTTCATTTGAGGCTTTGTTTTCGAGAAAATCGACTTTGAATTTTCGCAAAGTACGCGTGCACTTGATCATGTCTCGTTATAACGGATCTCGCTGTAGATCGTTGTCTCGATAGATATTATCGCAGTTTAAGTTTGTTTTTGCCGTAACGGAAAATTAGAAATACATAATGAAATAATATGAAGTAATCATAAAGTTTACAAAAATTGCTGAAAATGTTGCCCATTCTGCCGAACACATACTTCTGCTCTTCTAATTAAATTTCTATGAACACTTTCTAACGTATTCGATTGTTTTAAAGTATGAAAGGCTACAATAATCTTTTCTTTCAATTGCTCGCAACTTGCGATTTCTTCAGAATAGACAATTGATTTAATATGGCTCCATAAATAAAAGTCAAGCGGAATTAAGTCAGGAGAGCCAAGCTATTGTTCCAGCACGACCAATCCAGCCTTGGTAATGTTGGTTTAAAAAAAATTCTCACATGACGACTAAAATGTGGTGGTGCACCGCCTTGTTGAAAAATTAAACTTCCTCTAGTTCTCAGCGGTACATCTTCTAATAATTCCGGTAGTTTGTTTTTTAAGAAATCGAAATATGCTGCTAACGTTACATTTCCTTCGAAAAAATATGGCCCAATAATTAGATGTTCGATTATGCCAGCCCAGACGTTTACGTTCCATATTACTTGAAAATGTGTTTCAAGAATAGAGTGAGGATTCTCAGTTTGCCAATTATGCATGTTATAGACATTGAACATGTCGTCCCTTGTAAATTTCGCTTCATCGGTACATAAAATTTTTAACAGAAATTCTGTATCGCTGGCATGCTGTTGAAGCGACCAGTGGTAAAATGCCTTTCGCGAAATCTTATCATGAGGCATGAGTCCTTGTACTCTGGTGATATGATAAGCATGCAAGTTGTTTTCGTGTAGAATTCGAAGAATCGTGAAGCACCTAAGATACCGCAAAGAAAGGTTTCTTGCACTTATGTCAGGATGTTCCAAAACGTCCTTTAGTATTTGCTCTTCAACATTTACACTAACGCGTCGTCGACGACCACCATGTTGTCTAAGTTTTTCAAAAGAACTATATTCGCCGATGGTTCGTTCTACTCTTTGAATAACACGTCTGTCAGAATGTCGACGATTGGGATACCAGTGTCTGTAATAATCAGCTGCGGCTGATGCGTTACCACTACACGCACCTAACGAAAGTATCATGTCCGTATATTCCCGATTGCTGTATGTAGACATGATGGTAGACTAATAGGTACTAATAGTGGATTGCGATAAAAGTCGGATAGTAAGTTAATAGGTAACAAAACACTTCGGTCACATTGTAAGTGTTTATCGACATAACGTCAATCGAGACAATGATCTACAGTGAGATCCGTTATAACGAGACATGATCAAGTGCACGCGTACCGAGCGAAAATTCAAAGTCGATTTTCTCGAAAACAAAGCCTCAAACGAAAAATTTTTATTCTATATTTTCGACTTCTTTTTTCGCGTAGAATCACCCCCATTCCACTTGTACCACCAGTTACTAACCACCCTGTATATATATATTAATTAATATTATATATTAATATTAATATATATTAATATATAAATTAATATTATATATTAATATTAATATATATTAATATATAAATTAATATATATTGTTATATATATATATAATAATATAAATATATATATGCATGTATGTAATTATTGCACTTTATAACTCATACCTTATACAGATGTTTTAAAAATATTCAGAAAGCAACGTAGTAAGTTAAATTTGTTTATTTCAATAACAATGTTCATTTTCAATTATTTCATACAATAAGTATAGGGTACCTTGCTTTTCTATAATTCTGTTACACATTGTGGCGGCACACCGTCATAAAGATGGGTCCAGGATAACGCCCAGGAGCTACGGAACAATGTCTGCGAAACTGAGCATAAAAAACAATACCCAACGATCGGACATCGTAAATTAGAAAAACCCTGGGATTTTCTAGAAAAACACGTGAGTTCGAATAATTTACAACCTTAAGAACTACGGGCTTTTCCCATCCCTACTCCGGGAGAAAACTTTCTTTATAGGTAGATATACGATGGGGAGCCCGGGGTCAGTAAGATACATCACTGAGAGTCCCATACGCGGTCACGGCGTCTCGCGAAAGAAAACAAGTTGTACAACACAAGGACCAAAGTGCGCCAGCGAACAAGTAATAAAGAATTTGTGAAAACCATTCGTGAGTTATCACTCGACTCACTTCACGTCACTATCACCTCAACATGAAAAGTAATATTAATCATTTTGTATTTAAAACATTAAGTATAAAATGTAAATATAATTAAAAAGAAAACTTTAGCATCTGCTTTTATTTATAATATACCACTCAATTTGTGTTTTAATTTGCAACAGTAGATTATTGCATATATAGGATGAATGATTTAAACAGGATGTATCTTATATATTTATTGTTATATGGTAGAATTTGTTATGACAAAGTTGCATTATATAAAAAAGCAAACATAAGCGTAAAAGAATTTTATTTTAAGTTATCTTTTAAGAGATTTGCAGGTCATCGGATTTTTAAAAAAATTTATTCTTGTGGAATATAAAAAAGCAAATTTAACAGTTTTAAGAACTATACTGTTACAATTATTTTAAAACTTAAAACATTTAACTCATAAAAATCTCAGGACAAAATACAATCAGAAATTACAAAACCTTTTTTTCAACACCAAAGAGATAGTAGGATATTATTGATGCTTATATAGGGGCAGCAATCTATAAGATATTAATATAATATTAAACCTATTATTTGTATGATTTCATGTAGATATAACAGATGTATGTAACTTTGTATTGTATTATAATCTTGAGATTTTTGGTTTGAAGCCGTGTCCTACATAGTAACTAGTTTTATCAGGAACCTAAAGATGTCTTAATAGTGATACTCCTTCAAGAAATACCCTTTAGATGTTCTTTATATACCATTGCTCCTTTTTTGAATCTGTGAACAGCTCACATTCTGAATTTGTAACAGCCCTTTTTAATTACTTAGTTGAACGATTAAAAAATTTGGGTGAGAGTGCTCCAGAGTGGAGAGTTAGAGGCCCCTCTGTTCATATCGTTTCGATATTTAGTATTTCAAATCCATATAGGTTATGCGCAGTATATTCTTTGATTTTGACAATGATGGAGGTTTGATCAAAAAAGATCTTGTGTCTGCTAGTTTTTTGACATGGTGAAATCACATTCAACATTGACAAGGCAGTTCGCCGTCGATAGCCGATGCGCGCAGACGTGTGTATAGTGCTCAGTGTAGTTTACAACAAGAGACGACCTCTTCTCGAAAGTGAACTGACTCAAGTGTAACACAGAGTTTCCTAAACCTTTTCGTGGATAACCAGCCACTTCTATTCTCCAAACTTAGCCTCTCGATTAGTTTCTTCAACCAAATTAACTAGTTCGAAGATGGCCCATATACCTCCACCATGGCAAATGGACAACCTGTTCCACATAGCTAACCACACAAACAACAGTAAAAAACGAAAGTTAAATACAAATTATAAAAGCACAAACACAAATCAGAACACATCTCCAACAAACCACGTCACCACCTACAATAGATTCGAATTACTAGCATCTACACATGATTCTATTGATGTAATAGAAAATCCAGCTAACCAACATATGTAAAAAGTACCTCCTCCTCCGCCAATCTTTATTGACAATGTCATTGATATTCAAACCATGATCAAATCAATTCAGAAAGACATTAAAAAAGAAGACGACCAACTTAAAATTAAAAACTATGAATGCCAACTTCCACACATACCAACTAAAACAAGAAAGACCTTTTCGTGTGATACTACGCAACATTCACCACTCTGCCAACCTGGAAGAACTGAAACTCGAACTTGAATCTCATAATCAGGAAGTCACCAACATCATTAACATAAGACACAATATTACAAAAAGCCCACTATCCCTATTCTTTATAGATCTAAAACAAAAACCAAACAACAAAGAAATCTACAAAATCAATCGTCTTATGAATTCTGTAGTAAAGTTTGAACCACCTTTTGCAAAAAAAGAGATAGTTCAGTGTAAAAGGTGCCAAAAGTACGGGCACACGCAGGAATACTGCAATCACAACTACCGCTGTGTTAAATGCGCAGGACTTCATACCACAGACCAATGCACCAAATCTCCAGACACTCCTATGAAGTGCATCCACTGCCAAGGAGAACATCCCGCGAACTACAAAGGTTGCTCAGCCTACAAGATCCTGTACACAAACAAGTACCCCAAACCCAGAGTTAAAGCCCCCAGCAACTACTTACCCAGTCCGCAAAAACTCACTACTCCTGCAATCTCCTACGCACAGGTAGTTCAAGGTAACCAAAGCAGACTGATAATTCACAACGAACACCCACAAAATACTGTACCCAGTCCACAAAACACGAATAACCTCGACAGGATTGAAAAATTAATAGAACAACAATCTGAGCAATTTAAAAATTTTCTGTCACTACTTACACTCCTCATGAACAAACTAATAAGTTCCGACGCAAAATAAAACAAACACGCATAGCTAGCACAAATGCGAACTAGAACTCTTCTTAAAACACCAACAAATTGATGTAATGCTCATATCCGAAACTCACTTCACCGATAAAAATTTCATGAAAATAAGTGGATATAACTTCTACCATACCCAGCATCCCAGCGGAAAGGCCCATGGCGGCACCGGAATCTTTATTAAAACCAGCATAAAATATTACGAGCTTCCATCATTCCATAAGGACTACCTTCAAGCCACAAACGTAGTGATAGAAGATTAGCAGGGCCCAATCACCACTTCAGCAGTCTATTGTCCTCCTAGACATACCATTTCAAAAGAAGATTTCAACAACTTCCTCGAAAACTTGGGCAATAGATTCATAGCCGGAGGTGATTATAACGCTAAACATACCCAATGGGGCAGCAGACTTACCACATTTAGAGGTAAAAATCTCCTAAAAAGCATAAACACCAATAGACTTAATTACCTTAGCACAAATGAACCCACTTATTGGCCCACTGACACTAACAAAATACCTGACCTACTGGATTTCTTCATAACCAAAAACATCTCGCCAAGATATGTCCAAATCAACTCCTCCATGGAACTCTCCTCTGACCATTCACCCGTCATAACAACAATCAACTCAACATTTATAGAACACCAACCTAACGGCTTCATCCACAACCAACTCACCAACTGGCAGCTCTTTAGGGAAATCTTCAACCATACAACAACTGCCTTAANTTCTCCTAAAAACTAATGAAGATATAGAAGCAGCCACGAAATACCTAAACTCCAGCATAATTAACGCCATCCGTTCTTCTACCCCTACCAAGAGCTTTATCAATAAACATGAATACCCCGATCATATAAATAAAAAGTCGCAGAAAAACGCAGACTTAGAAGAGCATGGCAGAATCATAGAACACCTGAAGACAATCGTAAGCTCAACAATGCCACAAGGAAACTCACAAAAACCCTTAGAAATTACAAAAACGAGTGCTTCCAAAAATATCTTGCCAACCTGTCTCCCACAGCTGACTCCAACTACTCACTATGGAAGGCTTCCAGGAAACCCACTCGTCCTTCGCAAATAATCCATCCAATTCGCTGTCCTCAAGGTGGATGGGCGTGTACCCCAATGCAAAAAGGCAACTTGTTCGCCAACCACCTAACCCACGTCTTCAAACCACATTCTCCCACTACTCCAGAGGAAATAACTGAACACTTGCACTCTCCCTTCCAGATATACTATCCCCTAGATTTAAGCACTAGATTCAATTAGAATCAAACATACAATAAACTCTTTATACTCATGACATTGTAACAAGCCAGAAGAACTTACTAAAAATTCTTTCATAGAATTGTTGTAATTTTATCAAATAAAATAAAAAAAAAAACATTGACAAGGACATGGTTTTCTCCCAAAAGTTTCAAACAACGTTATTGTATTTCCTATTTTTTTTATTTCTCTTTTCTTACTAAAGGTGAAAGTGAATAAGTTATATTACATTTCTACAGTATGTCTTAATGAGCCAGAAAGATTTGTAGAGGCTTTTACTATCATATTTTGCCTTTAAGGGTATATTAACTTTTGCGATTAATTATGTATACTTTCATATTATATATGATGGTTGTTTGTTTTAACTTTTAATTAGTATAGAATGTGTGAAAGACAGTTCTATTTTTGTATTCTTTCTTCAAGCATGAATTACGATAATAAATAATTATAAAAAAAGGTTTTCAAAATGTTTGATATTGTTTAACTAGGTTTGGATGTCTTCATTATTAATGTATAAAGCAAAAACAACTGAATTTGATGTGTATTCTGCACTTGTATCTGCAGTTATATATATATAATAATGCAATAAACATTAACGGTTTGTAAGACTCTTATGATAGTTATGTAAGTTTCAATGTCTATAATAATTAAAAATTAATGCATAATTGGGAGCTTCTAACCAGTGTTTCACACACAGTTTCCATTTCCTAAGACACTATTGTATATGCACATGTAACTGCAATGATATCTTTTATATATTTTCTGAAGTTATTCATTTGTCATGATGCACTTTAGGAAATATCGTTAATGAAGGGTATTTACATGTGCCTCTCCATATAATGCCAGTGTATCCTAAGAAGCTTTTTCAACTTGTCTTTAGAAGCTGGTAGCAATTTTTCGTACAAGATTTATAAAGTCAGTTGTTGTATAAATTTAACTAAAATCTTTTTACATGAATAGCAACAAAAATTCGATTAGTCCTCGAAAATATTGTTGAATTCTATATTCTAATATTACTGACTATCAGGTCAAAAGTTGAAGGCAATATATGCAAATCATCTACTCAATATTGTAACACCAACGGATATCTGTCTATACAAATATATACATTTGCATGTACTGTTCAAATACGTTTTACGTCTATTTTATGATAGATTATAATAGATTATAACCTAAAACAATTGTAATAACATAACTTTTAGTATGTATAGCATTTATAATTATTATGTAATGATTAATTTTGCATCTATACTGCACACACATAAGAAAATCTAACCTGCTCTCAACAGCTTAACTAATTCACGTCTTGGTATCACAAGATTTCGTCCTAATCTAGTTTCTTCTCTTTTCGTTATGTAGATTTTTTGTCCTTTAAGTTCCTTTTTGTTTGCTTTTTCATTTTGTTCTGGATATTTAGAAGTTAGACTTTTATTATGTCTACTTCTATGTTTAGGTAGTCTGTTATAAATTCTTGAGTTGAGTTTTTTCAATGTAGTTCTTAATTTCTAGCCCTTTAATTATTACGCTGTTTTCTTTCTTCTTCTTGCTTCTGATCTCGATCGCTATGTTCAGATACCATATTCTCCTTTCTAGTTTTAATTTTTCTTCTTATCATGCTTGTTCTGTTTCTTTAAATTTTTAGATTTATAACATCCTTCATTATATCTTTTATTTCTGCATTTTCTTTTTACACTTTTCAGACTGCTTTACTTATTTCTTTCATTTTGGTCAGTATTTGGGTAAGAGCTTAGTTTGTTTTCCTGGTCTTTGTTTTCTATTACTATGGTTCTTTGTTTATTACCTTCGTGTGCAATTTTTGCATTTTGAGTTGCTTTCGGGAGTCTACCTCCCATTACTTTTTCTTATGGGTTCTCAATGCTGCTAATTTTTTGGTGTTTCCCTAATCTCATTTTTTTGGGGATATTAAATGTTTCGTGTATAGATTATTGCTGGCTATATATGTTCTTTTAGCTGATCTTTAATCTGAGGCTAATAGGAAGTCGCTTTTTGTTTAATTTATTTGGGATTCTATTTTAATTCACTGTAAAAGTGATGTTATTTCTACGCAAGCTTTCTACTCCATGCCCCGTCTAATATTGAATGTTTTATTTTAATGTTCTACGTTTTAATATTAGTAATCTTTTTAATAGAAAAATATTAATTTATACTCTACAAAAATTAAAAATTTAGTGGCAAGGATGCAGTTTTAAAAGATGCATGTATACAAAATTGCAACAGAAATATAAAAAAAAAAAAAAACGCAAAAACGACAATAGGAAAACGATATACGTGAACATAGAAAAACAGAATATTGATTTTAAAACATTGAACTTGTTCATCAATAATGTTAAATCAATTTTGGCATAAGATAATTTTGAAGTCACAGAATTTTCATTCCGGGAAAATAGTTTAGATATTGCATGAAAGTTGAGTGAGAAGAAAATGATAGGAAAAATAGTACATCCATATACATATAAATAAGTTTCGTTGGAACGGAAATTAAAGGAGTAAAATAAACATGAGGGAATAAAAATATTTTCATTATGTTAATTTCGGATTTAAAGTTTTAATTATATCTCAAATTGTTTTGCATATTTTATGAATTAAAATTTCGTGCATTCTACCAAGCGATTACGATATAGATAGTAATATACTTATTTAAAACATAGTGTCAGTGCTGTTATAAACTAAGAGTCAAAAATTTAAATATTATAATGTTATTGTAATATGGAAGATGTTCCAAAGCAAATTAATAAACTTATTCAAATAAAACCACTATTTTCAATGTTTCATAATCCTAATCCTTGGTAAATACTCTATGATGTATGCTTTACACGTCATCTAGACAAAAATGAAGTTGCTTCTGATTTTGTACTTATAGCAGATTGTAAGCTCATCATAGATCCCCTAAAAATTAAATTATGCAAGTATATTTATGTGTGACACAGATTATGTGAAAATTAATTTGTAAGAAGAAATACCTGTAATGAACTGAAGATAATGTTTCATAAAAATACATAAGCTGAGCTTTATGACCACTAATGGATGGAAGAAACTCTCCTGGATCATCTTGATTATGCCATTGCAATATATATACACCAGCATCTTGCATTATATGAGAACCCTATGTTTAAATAAATAATTATTGTATGTACAAAAAATAAAAAAATAATTAGTAAGATATGTTAAAACATGTAATTATTGTATGATAAACAAATGACTCCACACAGTTGAATTACTTAGCAGACATTTCCTTAATTTCGATACATTGAGATAAGAGTTGTGCTATTCTTTTACAGTCTTATTACCAAAAGGCATCCACACTTTTTCTACCTCGCAGCTCTCTCTTCTAGAGAAAATATTTTTATCTTTGAACCCCTTAAATCTAACGATAAGCTCGTGACTATTTCGCGCTTCTGAGTCTCGCTCGCGTACACGAATATGATTTGATAATTTTTGAATGCTTTTTTTCATATTTATATGACATATAATATTTTATAATATCACAAAAGTACATATTCCTTACGTAATATTAAAAGATAATATAGACATCTCATAGGAGAAATTCTTCCGAATTAAAAAGAAACGAAATCAGCAGAGCGTTGTATACGATTCCAAAAAGAGAGATTATGGAAAATGAATTACATTTTTAATTGTATTGAAATTGTAAACAGAAAAATGATATACAATTTTTTTACCACTTTGCTTAATTTTGCTGGTCACTTCAGAGGTTAAAGCAACATAACGTCGTTCTATATCCCTAAACTCTCTCACGCCCAACAATTAAACATTCAGTACCTGATAGCTACGTGACTTTATTAGCCATCATTAGGCATCTGTCACAATCTTATCCGCATCTTCATTAAGGGTTTTTAACGGTTTTTAATTTTTACCTATCATAATTACATACAAGTAAAATAGAGCATATTTCACGAACTTCAATGATTTTCAGATATTGTCAATGTCTTAGCTTATTTCATGTACTTCGTGTATGCAAAAGCTACTCGGTAACAGATGGTAGAAAATTCTTGATTTATGAGTATTATAAATGTTGTGTGTGAAGTGTATGTTATTATGTGCATAATGTACAGTGTATGTTGTGTCTGTTACCTTCATCTTTTTTAATTACGTGATTAAATTCGAAGATTTAAAGTTAAAGATCAAATGTAATTTTTTAATAGTTTATTTTCATTTTAGTTTGGCTTGTGAAAAAACCTTCTAAGTTTTCCACCATTTTTCTCTGAAAACCCTGCGTATAAATTATATATCTGCAGAGAATTATTCAGATGATTGCATATATAGACGGCCACGGAAAGATTCGGACACTGCACAATTTTAATTTCTAAGTTGTATATTTACACTAAACGTACAAAGATCAACAAAATCTAATACATTATGTTACACTATACTATTATAGACAACAGTAGAAAAAAGCTTTTGAGTTATTATTTATTGTTTTCTAAATATCAAAAGTAATAATAAAAAAGATGGAATTTTTATGCCGCAAAAAGTTTCAGACGAAAAGTATACATTCAAAAATTTTGTAGTTTAATTCTTCATTGAATTCAAATGTTGCCAGTATTTGTATATACAATGTTTGTAAACAATGTTTCGTTCAAGTCGAGCACGTTGGATTGCGAATATGTATTAGTTTTGTAACCAATTTGTTTAGGATGAATCGCAAAAAGCAATATACAAATTTTGAAATACGACAATTAATAAGTCTACTATGAAAAGAAAAAGTCAACCCGAAATAGTGGGTATGTTAAAGAATATGTAGAAAAAGAATGGAAATAAATTAGTGCTAATTATTTAAAAAAAATTATTTCCACTGTGCCAAAAAATTTACACCATGTCATCAACTAAATGTTAAACTTTCGTGAATAATCATTATTAGTTTTAGTTCAATGTGTATAATTCTATTGTTTAGATTCATATGTATAATTAGTATTAGAATCCGAAACCTTTTGTGATATAAAAATTCATTCTTTTTCAGTGTTTCTTCTAATATTTAGATAATAATAAATAATAACCCAAAAGTCTTTTTCTACTGTTATACTACATATATAGTGTAGTGTAATATAATGTAATAAACTTTTGTTTGTTCTTGTACATTTACTGAGAATATAATAATATAATAGAGCTTAGAATTTAAAATTGTACAATGTCCGAATCTTTTTGTGACCAACTGTATGTACAATGTGAAGTCATTTGAATTATTCTAAATATCTATGAAAGTTATTTGTTTCTATATAGAAATTGTTGCTCACATATGCAAATTTTCAAAGAACAGAATGTTGATAATGTTTTGTTTGAATACTAGTAGATCACAAGAATATATTACTACATGATGGGAAAATTGCAGCAATTGAGATAATTTAAATGTCTCTAATTTTCCTTTATTTTAAAAATCATAAAACAACGAGAAAATGAATGCGGAAGTATTTAAAGAGTGGTATATACATTGGAAATTTTATTCCTAATAATTATTATAAATAATAATTAAAATAAACTCAGGTGAAAATAAACTTTTGTTTATATTAAATAGTGTATATACGTATTTAATAATAATATCAAAAAGCCCCAAGTATCATGAAAGCTCGAGAAATATATAGGATGAGGCACGTAAAGTGTGGCAGCGGAATATATTGCCGAATATATTGATGACACAAAAAAATGTTAAGAGAATCTGAAGTATTTTAGGTGTCATAGTTTTTTTTTTTAATATATATTTTTTAATACACGTAAGTACAGCCTGCATCAAGATAATTTAACGACTATAATCACTTAAGGTCAATCAATTTAATTCCATCAAACCAGAAAATATAGAATATATTTGCGATAGTCGTGAAACATACTCTATACATTATATTCTTAAAAACATCAATATACTTTTTGTGTACTTACTTGAATGCTTTCACCATCATGACAAACAACGCTCGGTTCGACTTTAATGAAATGTCCTTTGATTTCTTTCATCTCTAATAGTTCTGCATCTTCAGCTGTAACAGATTCTGAAAAATTTACATCGATTATTTATACAATTATTCCGAATACGATATATTTATGAAATACGTATTTCTTAATACTTTTGCAATGTAATGTGAAAATATTTTTGTCCCTCAATTGCATCAAAATCATATATTTTTTTTTGAACTGTGAAAAGCTTGCACTTCATCTCAATGCATTTTTTTGGAATATTTTTGACCACATTATTGTGGAGTATGAATAACGACAAAATATTATAACAAAGATTTGTTTCTTTTCGTGCGTTTCTTGGTATCTACAATTCTACACTATATTATAATGTTGCCGGCCGAGAATTTATTTGTTCCGGATCAGTATCTATGTATATTTTTCTCCTTAAAATCAACATTTCAGCGAAGCTGCAGGTACACATACCTAATAAACAATTTTCATTAAAGTTACAATTAATTTTTTTTTATTTTCTTTTTATGTTCTACTGTGTAAGATATTTTTCATCGTTTTTCGATGTCAAGGATTCAATTGCCCTTTCTTATTATTTTTCAATTATTTATACGTCACAATTATAATTTTGTTAATTCAAAATTAAAATCATTGGCAATGCAATACACAAAAACATTTTTGAACATCTATCAGTTTTTATTCATTTTTCATTAATATCTTAATGTTCCGGTTACTCTGTAGTTAATCGATATTTTAACGTTGGTGTTAAGATTAAGTTCTTTTTTGTACTTTAATTTAAAGAGTGTGATGTGTTCTAATAACATTCTCTCTTTCCCTCTCTCTTCTCCTCTGCCTTTCCGTCTGATTTTGTAATGTTGACATAATAACTATGTATATGTATAGATATAATAAAAAGGATACAAATTTAACTTTTATATAATAATAACTGATATGTGCTTTATGTACTGCATCATTCAATAAAGTTCAGTACCATGCAGCAATAGTACTTTACAGTAATAACTAAATTATGATATGTGTACTTCATGTATTTGAAAATATGAAATTTTTATTGAAAGATAACCAAACGGTGTTATATTTCTATCCATTTTACATTTATCCATCTCATGTTGCATAACGTCAATAGTGTTTATAACTTTGAGGTCATTGAAAATATAAATAACCGCTATATATGTTTATATGCGATGTTTGTTATAGGAAAGTTATCTTCATTAATTAAATAATTATAATTTTATAAAATACAAAGTTGCATTATTTTGTTATAATTTGCATAATACTTGCATAAACTAATATAATAGAAAAGAGTAGAGGTTGTGCAATAGAAATATTGGTTAGACCACTATTTAAAAGTATTTAGATGCTAATACATTATACAATAATTTACTTATATTATACTTTAATAATACATTAATTATACATAATACATTAATACATTAATACATTATACTTTAATGATACTTTCAGAATCAGTTGCTGGTCAAAGCATATATGTTATTCCAATATTTCTAATTTGTAATTAATTTGTAATTTTATTCATATACATATACGTATACATACCCGAAGAAAGATCTTTGTCATCATTATAAGCTTGATAAAGTACGGTGAATATTATATTATGACGCATCACATCAAAATCCCATGTTAAAACTGCTCCTGGATCATTAGAACGAATTATTACACGATGAATTTGTCCACGGCTTAAACTAATGCAATGATATAGATTATGCTCTTCTTGAGACGATGTAGGTTCCAATTCCATTTTATATAGATGTTTCGGTACAATTCCTCCTTCAGTAATGTAGGCCTAACATTAATAAAAAATATATGTTAAATGTACACCTTAAGAACAGTATAATAAAATAAATAATGCATATTAACAAGACTGAATCACAGTTAATGCAGCACAAAAATGTGTACGTTAAATTTTCAGATTTGCAATAACGCACGTGTATGTGGGCGCATTTGTGTGTGTGTGTGTGTCGAATATTATTAAATATACGGTTTTAACTAATAGTATACGTAATTAATGGTTAGAGATGTATAATAGTCTAAAATAATAAATTAAAAAATATGAAAATAGTAAAAAAGATATTTAACATTTTGTATGTCGATTTAATTTCACTCAAATTAACTTAGGAAAGCTAAATTTGCATATATTTAATAAAACGATAAACTGTTTTACAACAAAATCAAAGGATCTCATTCATTTTTGGCTCAAAAATTGTGGATCTTGGAACTACTGAATTTTGTGGGAAAAAGTTGTACCGCAATTGGTGTGGGCCATTTTCTTCAGGTGAGATCTCTACTTTCTCACCTTTAAATTCAATTTGAAGATGCTTTTATACTGGAAAGTAAGACGGTAATGCGAAGATAATTTTTTCTCCGAAAATTGTATGGATTCAAATAACTCTACGGAATTTAATAAATCCGTTTCGTGATTCGTTTTATAATAAATTCAAAGGTAGAAGGGTTCCTTTCAAAATAATCCCTTAAAAGTTATACGATTTTTTCTACCTTCTTATTGCATTTTGAATAAAAGCTTTGCCACTAGAATTAGAATAATCCAAAATATAATAGGAAAAGATCACACGTTCAGATTTCTACTTCGTGTCTGCTTTTTTTGTGCGTATTTAGTGTAAATGTTCAGTGTATTAGTTTACTGTATGTGCTTAACACGAGTATTCATAATACATAGATTTAAAGTCTAGATGATTTCTCGTAGACCTTGTTTCTATTGTATAAATCGATGTACGTTTCATTGCTATAAAGGAAAGTATCAAACAAAAGAAGAGCGAAAAGAAGTTCCTGTAAATATTGGAAACATATGTAAGATAAATATAGTGACGATAAAATCGCACCGTACAGCGGAACCAGCGTATAATATATCAATATCTATACACATATATAAAAGGAGTGAAAATTAAATTTCTAACTTATAGTCAAAAAGTATATCTAAACAATAAATTATTGGATTTAGAAAAATTTTTTAAATGTAAAAGTTTTATAACAGTATTATTTGACATGTATGCAGTATGCATACTGATAATGTAGGTATCAAAACTTTTAAACAGTATATTTACTATGAAATATTAAGATGTCCGTGTTAAAATATTAAAAAATGACGAAGTTACTGTCTAAAAAGAATTTACGTAATGAAAGAATTATCCGAAAAAGACTAGAAAGTTGACAGCATAATTAAATCTTATAAGTAATGAGTCACGAAATCTCAATTTCACCCATACACAATAACATAATAGGTAATGTATTATTAAAATTAAATATCATTAAAACGTACAGCATTAATTTTCTTCATAGCGAATCTAACAATTGGAATAGCTGGTACGTGTTGTCCAGGAAAATATAAAATAACACGCAAGATGCTCATCAGCAAGCTTTATAATACGACCATAAAGAAAAGCTATTTTTGAAAGAAAATATTAAGGTATTAATTGCAATAATGGTTTGCTTTCTAACATTTGCTTTAGAATTTTTAATTCTTTTTATGCCCAATGGTCGTATGTGCATTGAAAACCTAGCATCCGAAACGTAAATTAAAAATGATGCAATAGAACTTATAGCCGAGGTTTCGATCTGAAAGAAATTGCACGATGTTACCGAGAAATTTTGGACATCTCTCGTTTGTTCAGGTACAGCTCCCATTCCGTCAAAAAAAGGCGCATTAAAAGTTCAAGTAGGTATGCTTACGACACTAAAGATGCTATTGATCAGTAAATTAACATTTTTTGATAGAAATTAATCAACGTGCATTCTCGAAAACCGTGATAACCTCGGATATTTCGAATTCGTACAATCAGATTCGATGAAACTATTCCAAACATTCAGCAGACGAGATTCAATTTAATTTTTAAACAATTCACTCCTATATTTATTTATAAACAAAATTATGATTATAAATCATAAACGTATATTCGAACTTTAAATTAAAACGGATGTTCGTTATTTATTTATTTATTTTTTTATTTATTTATTTATTTTGTTGAAATAATTCTCACTTCTAGGAAAATTCTGCATCTGCTCTATTGTTTAGTTTTTCTGGTCTTCGAAGCCATTAAGAGTTGTCTAGTACTAAATCAATTTGAAGGGCCTCTCAGACTCATAGCCCTTCTTTGGAATATGTCTTGTACAGATGGGGTAGCGGAGTATAGACAGGCCAATTTCGGAATTATACAAATATCCATGGGCCCATGGCTTCGGAGCTCTTTTGTAATGTAACGGTGTTAAAAATAAAACAAAAATGGAGACAACGAGTGCGAAGATCGAAAAGCTGCGCGGCAAAGAAAATTGACTTCAGTGGCGCTTTGTTATGCGTACACTTTTAGAGGAAGATGACGACATGATCGACGTGTGTGAAGGAAATCTGCGTCATCCAGGCAAAAGTGGAGAAACAAACTGCCCGTAAAAGTTTTTTAAAGGCAGATAAGGCTGCGAGAAAATTGATTATCACCGCAGTGAAAAGGAAACCGCTAAATCTACTTTTAAGTTCTACAACAGCACATGAAATGTGGAAGAAGCTGAATACAGTGTGTGATATGAAGTTGGACGAAAATCTAAGTATGGTCCAGAAGCAGTTCTTCGATTTTAAGTGGCAAGAATCTGAAAGTATAACCTTAGACAAGCTCACTAGCAGGCTGATAACGGAAGGGTCCAGATGGAAAGAAGATGACGATCAGGAAGCATTGGCGGCATTGGTAATGAAAAGCAATAATTACACAAGAGAGCAGCAGAAGCAGACAAGCAGAAGTGAGTACCAGAAACAAGGACTAAGCTGTTTTAAGGATGCTTGGAAAGCTGTTGTGGAAAGGATGGCCATCTAAAGAAAGATTGCTTTAGATGCTTTATATGCAAAAGGAGGGTCGCACCAGTAAGAATTGCTTTAGAAACAATCAAAGGGGCAACAACAGAAACAGCTAGCAGTCCAGCAATCAAAGTCAAGGTCTCAGCAAACTTGATCTACTAGAAAGCACTTCAACGACGCAAGCGGCGAGCGACGACATTTGGGTAGTCGGAAAAGGAGCATCGCAACACATGACGGGACGACAAGAATGGTTCAGGGTCTTCGAAAAATTCGACGAAACGGAAAAGGTAGATCGGCGATGGTACGTTTATGGATGCGTGCGGCAAAGGAAATATCGAGGTAGAGATATGGCAAATGGTTAGCAGGTACAATGCACGGTATTTTATATGTACCAGATATGAAAGGAAATTTATTTTCCGTTAAATTTGTCGCGAAAAAGGGCATAGATTTCAGCATTTTAAAGAAAGGGACAGAATGCATGTTTTTACAGAATCAGAAAGTAATTGCGAGAGGTTCCGACATCGGAACTTTGTATAAGATCAATATGCGAGTTATATATACGATATACCGTCAGTTTGAAATCTTGGCAATAAAACGGAGTCAAAGCGAACACGCTGCAGTTAAGGCACGCGGCTCTGTTATCAAAACGTCAGACATGTTAGCGAATTTTTAAAGAATTTGAATATAAAAGTTGTAGATGACAGTAACATTTTCTGTGAAGGTTGCGCGTACGGGAAACATCATAGATCAAGTTTTCACGAGAAAGTTAAGTGCGCAACTAAACCTCGCGAAATTATTTACACGGATGTATGTGGACCTATGGAAGTTGAGACATTAGGCAAGAAACTTTATTTTCTTACTTTTAAAGATGATTTTGCGAAATTTACAAAGATTTACTTCTTACGACATAAGTCAGAAGTAATTGAAAAACTAAAAGCTTTTTGCTTAGAAGTCGAAAATCTGTTCAATTGTAAAATCAAAGAAATTCATAATGATGAAGGGAAAGAATTTAAAAATAAAGAAGTTGAATTTCTAAGTAACAAGGGGATTAAGCATACAATTAACGTCCTATACAATCCTGAACAAAACGGCGTAGTAGAGAGGGAAAATAGAACGATAGTAAAGGGTTTTCGGTACTGAGTGCTTTGCACACATACCTGCGGAGAGGAGAAGAAAACTGGATAAAAAGACAAGAAAAGGATATTTAGTAAGCTATCTAGATGACGGATAAGGGTATCGCGTGTACGTGCCGAGCATGAGAAACGTAATATTGAGCCGCTACGTAATGTTTAAGCCCGAACTAGTATCGACGCAATTAACGTTGTTAATTTAAGTTTGCTGAAAAATGTCGAACGCGAAGATATGTATGCGCAGAGCGATGAAGATACGTATGAATGTGCAGAGAGCGAACATGAAACTATACAACAATCTCATGTAACTGGCGAGAATGTGAAACAATTGAGAGATAGAGGTGCGGTTAAACGAACCGATTTTTATAGTTGTCCGATGATGTACGTAGCGGAAAAATTACCGGTGGACTTTAAAGAAGCGATGAGGTCCGAAAAGACAGAGTTATGGAAAACAGCTATGCGTGATGAGATGAAATCGCACCATGAAAACAAAACATGGACTCTTGTAGAGAAGCCAAAAAATCAGAAGGTAGTCAGTAATAGATGGGTTTTACCTATAAAGCTAAATCTGGACAATTCGGAACGATACAAAGTGCGACTCGTGATAAGAAGGTGTTCGCAGGAAGAAGGCATAGATTATAAGGAAACCTATAGTCCTGTTGCTCGGTTTGACACAGCTAGATTTGTTGCGAATTCCTAACTAGGTGAGGACCAATCAGGTTGAAACTGATTGGTTGATATCGCGAACCGTGAACGCTATTAACACTCAAGGTGGAGGTAGATTAAAGACGCGGAGTAATGTTATGTTTAGTTGATTTATCTACACTGTTTAGTATAATACGAAGAGTATAACTGTGTGCTGAAGACTATTAGAAGACTGGTTTAAGACTCACTACCAAGTTAACGCTTGTCAACCGCGCGCGCCAGAGCGAGCTATACGTTTCTCACCGGACTGGAGCCAACTTATACGCTGTCCACAGCGCATTTTTTCAAGTAACGAGGACTAATATTCTTTACTTGAAAAACACAAAAGTCTAAAAATTATTCAAGTGGTCAATTATGTTTTGCGGTAATGATTTTGTTTAACAATTTCACATATTGTTTATACAAAACATCAAATTAAAAATATATATTAAAAGTATAAAAAATATAGATAAAATAAAAAACATTAAAAATGACTAAAGTTAAATAACACGACTTGAACGTGAAATTAAAAATTCATAATGCATTTTAATACTTTTTTTACAGTGTGGTATCTTCCGATTCTAACTTTATTTAGTCATAATTGATAGTGTAACTTTTTAATTAATTTTAACACCACTAAATTGGTGTGTTTTATTATATACTGTACTTTATAAAAGCAGAAAAAGTGACGTAATTAATTGGGAGCAATTTTAGGTAAACAATAACTGATAATAACAAAAAAAAAAAAAAAAAAAGAAAGAAAGAAAACGCATTGCTAAGGTAAAAAAGGGAGATCTCTACGCAGGTCGGTCATGCAGCGATGTACTTCTCAGCTGGGAGATCTCTGAGATTGTCTTCTTTTAATAGGATTAGTATGCCTTTCTTGAGTTCAGTGGTTTCTGGTTTATGCCAGCTTTTTCCGACCATCAGATGATTTAAGAATACCTTACACCATCTATTCCACAGATGCTGCCTCACTTCTTATATCCTCTGCCATGAAGACAGTCGACCTGGTTTGAGGATAATAAGGTCGCACTCGGGAATGCTTGTTATTGAATCACCTATCAGGCAGTGACCCGGTGTCAAGGGACTAATGTCATTGGGATCGGACGATAATGGGGTTAATGGCCTAGAGTTGAGGATACCTTCAATTTTTATCATACATGTCGCAAATCAAGTGATGTATCAGCGTCTTTACTGCGGCTTCCCGTAATCAGTCAAAGTGTGGTGTGCGAGGTGGGATGAAATGCCACCTTACGTTATTGTTCAATAGGTAGTTTCGATGAATATTCGTTTCGAAATTTATTGTTGTAATGGCTCTATATAGTTCACTGTTTGTCCCGGTAAATGTTGCAGCGTTGTCACTATAAATATATGTACATTTCCGCGCCTAGCGAAGAACCGCCTCAGAGTTGCAAGAAATGCTTCAGAGATGAGATCACTGACTAATTCTAACTAACGTGTACTGTTTTTGCGCTAAAACACATAAATAGTACTGCATAGGTCTTCAATCACTTCGTGTTTCGGTGTTTTTTCTCTTTGATATAAAAAGGCCCACAATAGTCGATGCCCACCACTGAGAATAGCCTCTCGAATTTGACTCGATTTGTCGGAAGTTGGCCTATTGGATATTGCAGGATTTGGCTTGCATTCTATAGAATATCACGCATTTTCGAATTGTTGCTTTTACTGCTACTCTTCTATTGACCGGCCAGAAGGTTTGTCTCACTGCGTTTAGGGTGCCTTGCACGCCGTTGTAACCCTGTCTGATGTGTGCTTCGCGAATAATCAGATTTGATTAGGCTAGTCTACATCCTACTCTTATTATACCTTCTGCGTCTATGAATGGGTTTAAGGCGATTAATCGATTTGCCTTGTTTAATTAATCAATTTGTGTTGACTTAGTGAGTAAGTCTTGCACTTCGTTTGGAAGTGCAGTTTTTTGTAGTATGATTATGATTCGATTGGTAGCCTACTGTAGTTCTTCTATAGTTAGGTCTCCTCCGTGTTTTAATTGCTGTCTAGTATTGTTATAAAATCTGAAACAATAGGCGATGACCCGTATGAGTAGTGGGAACGATAAAAATCTTTTTAATATTTGACATTCTGTAGATATAGTTTGTAATGTCATTAACTTTCATTTCTCAGGTATTTCTATCGGTTGTAGTTCCTCATATAGCCATATGTCTTCGAATTGATTTAACCATGATCCCTGATACCAAGTATTATGGTGTATGAGGTCTTCCAACCTCGCGATAGGATATATGCCGCATTGTCTTCTAACGGCACATGCCGCCACTGCTTACTATTACTAACTTGCAGAATTTCGGTTACTCTATTTGCCATGAAAGGTTTAAGGGTGTGTGGTGAAGTGTTTATCCAATGTAATACTATTGCCGAATCCGACCAAAAGGTGGTTGTTTGAAAAGTAAGGTTTAAAACCTTAGTAACGCTGCTGAATAATCTGATTAATAACACTGCCGCGCATAATTCTAATTTGGGTAAAGTTTGAGTTTTCTATGGTGCTATTCTCGATTTTGAGCATAGTAAATGTATTCCTGTGCCTGTTTATGCGGTCTGTGCTACGGAAGTAAATACAAGCTCTATACGCTCGCTCACTGGCATCAGCGAATCCGTGTAACTGCAAGGTGACAGTATTGTCTATAGTGACCCGTCTAGGAATGGTAGAGCTTGGTGAATTTTTTATAATTGGGATTGTAATTTTAACCATGCTAAATGAATGTTACTTGGTACTGCATCGTTCTATTCCACGTGACATTTCCATAATTTTTGTAATATTAATTTTGCTTGGACCATTACAGGTCCTAATAGACCTAGCGAATCGAATAGTTGAGCTACTCTAGAGAGTATCGCCCTTTTTGTAACCTTGGGAGTTGTATTTTGTTTTAATGAGTAGCCCAGCGTATCTTGTGTAGCTTTCCAATGTAGTCCCAACGTCTTCTTTGTGTTGTTGTCGTCCAACGACAGGTGGTTCGAACGATCTGATTTCATGCGTAGTGGTTCTATTAATTTGGTTTCGTTTGAGACAAACTGTCGGGGTTCGAATCCACCTTTCGTAGTTATGTCAATGAGTTCATCCCGTAATGACCTTGCCTTTTCAAGACAGTTCTCTCCTGTTAGCAACTCGTCGACATAAAAATCGACATAAAAAAAATATATTTAGTTGATAAATTTTTATTATGTCGTTTATGTTTTCCCTCCAAAGAATTTTGTGATACGGCCGATAATCCGGATGAATGTTTATTTGCCGGTAAATTTTAGCAATGTCTGCAGCGATTACTTATTTGTATGTTCTGAATCTTAGAAGCAGGGTGAATAAATCGTCCTGGATGATGGGGTCTATCATTAGAAGACCACTTAATGACTTTCTGGATGATTATCGGGCCGAAGCATCAAAGACGACGCGTACCTTGGTAGTGACGCTGTCTGCCTTGATGATTGGGTAATGCGATAGGTAATAGCCATCACTTGGATCATTTGGGATCTCGGAAATGTGACTCAATTTCTCGTACTCACGCAGAAATTCTTGATATTGCGCTTTATATGCAGGTTTCTGGTGAAGCGAGCGCTCTAACGAAAGAAACCTCCTTAGAGTCAACCTGTATGTGTCACCTAACTTGGAGTAATTGCTCTTAAATGGTAAGCGGACATTGTAGCGGTCAGTTAAATCGAGAATGGTGTGGGTTACGTAATGCGTTTCGAATGCTTGTTCCTCTGGACATAAAATTTTCTTTGAAGGATCTTCTTCAATGTTCCAAAATCTGTTCACTTCGTCATGAAGTGCCTTAAGTGTTTACGTTACAGTTTGCTTTGTATGGTTGTTTCTTCGTGATTGTCTCGCCCGTGACGATCCAACCTAATTCTGTGTTCCGTAACTGCATGTTCTCGTCTACTAAGCTGACCCTTCCTTCGCGAAGGAGGTCTCAAAACAGCGGAGCTCCAACGAGACCGTCGACGTCCAATGATCAATCAAACGTTGGATCAGCTAATTGAATATCTCCTGGTAAACCTAAATTGCCTCGCTCGATATTTTCTGATGGAACTAATTGTGAGACCTTGTCTATAACCAAAGATTTTAGTTCTGCCGTATAGTCATTGTTTCGTGATTGAACCTTCGCTCGAGTCATTTGATTGATTTGTGATTTCATTTGATTGGCGCCACATAACGGTATGTCTACCCCTTGTGTGGTTAGCCCGAGACGCTTACACGTTTTTTCAGTCAAAAAATGTGTCTGGGAGCAGGAATCTAACAAGACTCTACACTGTTGCATTTTCCGGTTTGATCATTGATGTTTATGACGGCCGTAGACAAAATGACATTCGAAAATATCCTAGATGAGTGACATGCTAGATTGGTTTGATTTGGCTGCCATGACTTATCTATATTCGAATGCAGGAGAGTGTGGTGCCGTTTATGGCACAGCATGCAGCTGCCAGCTGGGCATTCTTCCACGGAATGTGTGTTACGCAGACAATTGAAACAGAGGTTTTTCTTTCTCACTAGTTTTGATCTCTCAGGTACTGGCATTGACAAGAATTTTTTGCAATTTCGTAATGCGTAAGATCCATCACAAAGATTGCATGTGATTTGAGGTTGTGCGACGAAGATTTGATTTGGAGTCAGATTGCGTATGCCGTCTTGGTTCCGTAAATTATACGGAGGTTTGTAGGATGTGGTGGTGTTTGATAGGTTGATCCTGTAGGTTCTAATACTTTGTAGCGGGCGTGTAAAAATTTGAACAGTTCTCCGACGATTGGAAAGGGTGTATGGTCTATCTTTTCCTTCCATCTTAACTCTGTCTCGTGATCTAGCTTGAATGTAAACAAATATAGTAGCACGGTATTCGTGGTCGGCTGTTTGAGTGCTTGCAAGGCTTTATAATGAGTTTCTATTTTGTTTAAATAGGATTGTAGGTTTTGGTACGATGGTCGCTGTAAAGGAGAGATTTCAAACAATGCCTTCAAGTGATTGGCCACGATTTTTGTTGGTTGATTGTATTGTTCCTTAAAAATTTCCCATGTTACATGTTTCCCATGTTACGTTAGCAGCTTCCTACGTTCAAGATCGGAGATACATTAATCGCTTACAGTCGACAAGACGTAAATTCTCATGTACTTTGAAGTGAAATTCATCTGCGAATCCTGGCCAATCTTCGTAGGATCCCGGAAAAGTAGGTAGTTGAATTTTAGATAAAGCAACTTCATTGTCGACTAGATCCGAATATAATGTGCCCAGAGAGTTTAGTGTATTCCTATCAGTTGGCTCTCTGATTCGCCTTTTAGCTTTCTCAATTAGCGCGTCCTTTACAGTTGTGGAACTCCTGTTTTAGATTAAGGCCTTCAA
Organism: Bombus confusus; assembly: GCA_014737475.1. Taxonomy (NCBI): domain Eukaryota; kingdom Metazoa; phylum Arthropoda; class Insecta; order Hymenoptera; family Apidae; genus Bombus; species Bombus confusus. The sequence goes on from JACXIV010000062.1 coordinate 71,889, forward strand.
CATCTCGATCTATACCTCTGGATCGGTGAAGATCTGAAAAAAGTAGCTGCAAAATTGACCTTCACCTTAAAATTCAAGGTCAGATCTTTTTTATTGCATCGAATTCTATTCATCATGAAGATGAAAAGTCTCAAAGGAATCATGGGTCGCAATTAAATTGTTCTTTTGGAAAGAAATGCCCAGTAAAGCTCCGTTAGTTTCGGAACTCACTTATTTTGTAATGTGCTTACATCTTGCAGTCATACAGGAAAAATAGCATCTATTGCCACACATAGATACTCCAGATCCATCACTATATACTTCATATCTTTGTTTCTTTCTTGTTAAAAAGGAGACGGCTACATACGCCAGAATGTATAATCGTGGGTTTGGACTCCTAACCTAAATTTAAGTATAGATTTTCGAAGCCCGAATGTATATACATATAGGAAGGAATTACTTAGAATGTAGACCTTGATAACATATTTCAAGGTCATCGAAACCGATGAAGTGTATCTGCATATTTTGCATATTTCTTAACCTTTTTTTATTTTATTAAACTTTATTTCGATACAAAATGAGGTCAGTATTTCTCGGGTATCTCCTTCAAAATCTCATCTTGCATATGTATATATTATATATACACTGTATTTCATAAAAAGATATGCGTAACGTGACTGCAGTCACGAACAATTGTTTAGTCTCGGACAATTTGGATAATAGCTCCTATTTGATAGTTAAATACCTAGATGTTTTATGTAACTTCACAAACTTTAATTAAGCAAACCCCGATTATAAGTACACACATATATGTTGATTAATTGCTGTTATTGTCTAATAAAATTTGGCTCTTTTATTTCTTATATCTTTGATCTCTCATAACACTAGACTAATAACTATTAGAAGGTGCTACATATAAGTACAAAACAATAATAAAACATAAAAGCACCAAATATCACTACGATTTTTAACAAATAAGACAAAGATATAAAAATCCTTACGTTATTAGCAGTTGCGTCGAAAATATAAAATCTTCGAGGTACCATACCATAAACCTCGCATACATTGTCCTAGTAGTTAAAATACATTATTGCTAAGTAATTTGAAACTAAGAAATATTAAAGACGTTGGAAGTATTACTTCTTGCGTGTGTTTTCATATATCTTACATAATGAAAACACGAAGATAATATTATATAAAAACATATATTTACATGGTATTTGCAATATTTTATGGTGTTAATTGTCGAATATAAAAATATTTTTTATTCGCGATAAAAATACATTTTACATAAATATAAGATACTAAATTAAACATATTAATAAATTATATATAATTATTCTTACCTCAGATGATCCTCCGAGGAAATCTGGGATAAATTCAGGATCCATATAATCACTTAGGCTACCCGGACCTTGTTCTTGATAATTGGTGCCACAGTAAAATATGAATTTTTTTCTTGTATTTTCATCTGTGTAAGAGATTTAAACAAATTAATATATTTTTATGTGAAAATAAATATTCATATAATAAGATACCAAACATTATACAATATCTTTTATAAATAACATTTAAACAGAGGCCAATAAAACCGGAAATATTACGATTCCTTAAATATTCTTAACTATTTTTCGACGTTAAAAAACATACTATTTGTGTCCCAAATAATCAATAAAAGCTTTATTTTGATTTTGCGATGAACTCTTTCCCGGCGGTCGCGCGGTAGTTTTATATTTTCGACAGTAGTAATCAACAGAGATGGGGTTTTGCTAACGATAACTTTGTGGAATGCTCTATATAACGTTAACGCAACGATTTGAAACGAGATTAGAATGCAAACACTGATACCTCTAGTATGAAGTGTTTTGGGGTTAGTGATGTTTCCGGGTCGTGCATAAGAGTACTGTTGATCATAATAAGTGATCTTAAGAAACAATTAAGAAACTCTTTACTTACTTATAAACGTACTTATCAATGTCCATAAAATAGGGAAACACCTAGGCGCTCGCATAATTAAAACTCTTCCCATTGTTTCTGGATAATTTATTTCAACGATTTCAATAATACGTAATAGAGCCTATAACAAAAATGTATTATAAATAGTTCACTCTTGTAGTAAGTAGTATTAAAATAATATTTAATAAGGAAATTACAATAGATGTGTCGCATTAAGATTTATAAGGGTGGTTGGTAACTGGTGGTACAAACGGAAAGGGGGCGATTCTACGCGAAAAAAGAAGTCGAAAATATAGAATAAAAATTTTTCGTTTGAGGCTTTGTTTTCGAGAAAATCGACTTTGAATTTTCGCAAAGTACGCGTGCACTTGATCATGTCTCGTTATAACGGATCTTACTGTAGATCATTGTCTCGATTGACGTTATGTTGATAAACACTTCCAATGTGACCGAAGTGTTTTCCTACCTATTAACTTACTATCCGACTTTTTTATTCTATATTTTTTTTATTCTATATTTTCGACTTCTTTTTTCGCGTAGAATCACCCCCTTTCCGCTTGTACCATCAGTTACCAACCACCCTGTATATTAAAACATTTTTCTTCTGGCAGTCTTCTGGTAGAGTTCATGCCAAATATCATAAAAAATTTAAGAGGTGTTTTTGCAAGCTAAAATAAGACGAAACTGAAAATAAGTTATGTTTTGGACTCTATTTATTAATTATTGAGAATATCGAAGAAGTTTGACAAATTACTCTACACGAATAAATGCTTCAGCGACAGGAAATACACAACTACGACCGAACATAAGAATTAAATGTACATACAGTGAATCCAAAAAGTATTTGTACACCTAGTTTTTTTTGCAATAACTTTATTTATATAAGTAACAAATAAAAAAAATTGCTTCCATTAATAGCCTCCTATAAACAAAAATAATATGTACATTGAAGACTTTTAATAATATGTTATAAAAGAATAATACAATAAATACAAAAATTTGAGGGCCAAAAAAGTATTTGTACACTTGCGACTTCACTAGAAAATTTCAAATTATTAATGGTTTAGATCCTAATTAATGTTTTATATGCATTCCTTTTGCATCTATAATGGCTTGTAGCCTTTTTGGCATAGATTCGACCAATTTTTTTGTAATTTCTTTAGATATTTTTGGCCACTCTTGAAAAATAATTCGTTGTAAATCTGGTTTATTTGATATCTTTCTTTTTCTTATTTCAATATTTAATAGGTACCATAAATTTTCTATGGGGTTAATGTCGGGAGACTGGGGTAGTGTAATCAGTTGTTTTGGGACATTGTATAATAACCATTCCTTCGTTTTTTTAGCTGTGTGCTTTTGATCATTGTCATGCTGAAAGTAGTAAGTCCTATTTAGACCCAATTTCTTTGCACTTTCGGGTAAATTGTTACGCAATATGTCGATATACTTTTCGGCATTCATTGACTCCTCGATAAACGCGATGTTTCCAACACCATTGTAACCCATGCAGCTCCATAACATCACATTTCCTCCGCCGTGCTTAACGGTTGTGTGGATGTTCCTTTGTTGAAGTTCAGTATTGAATAAAAGTTCAGTATTGTATAAAAATGTTAAATTTACGTTCGTCTGAGAAGATAACGCTTTTTCAAAATTCAATTGGTTTTTGTAAGTACGTTTTAGCGAATCCTAACCGTTTCTCCCTATTCACATTATTTATAAAGGGCTTTTTTCTAGCAGCTCTACCATATATTTCAGCGGAGTGCAAAATGTTTCGAATAGTTTGAGGACATACATTCTTCCCTGATGTTGATGCGACATCATTGCATAAAGTTAGAGCACCAATAAATGGAAATTTTATAACTTCTTTAATAACACTCTGACGTTCTCTATCTGTAAGTATTTTCGGCCGACCTGATCGTGGCCTATTGTCCGTACTTCCCGTTTGTTCATACTTCTTAACAATATATTGCACTGTTGTGAAGTATAAATTTAAAGCTTTGCCAATTTTTCGGTAACTTTCCCCACCTTTCCGAAGAAAAATCACACGATCTCGCAGCGATACAGATATTTCACTTTTTTTGCTTGCCATGGTTTCTCTAGGGTGTTCACAGACGTATTAGNACATTTTGATTCATGTCACGAGGGTATGTGCATTCTTTCAAAGTTTAGCAATAGAATTATAAGTGTACAAATACTTTTTTTGCCCTTAAATTTTTATATTTGCTGTATTATTCTTAAAGAAGGCATTATTAAAAATTGATAATGTACATGTTATCCCTGCTTATAAGAGGCTAATACCAGAAACAGTTTTTGTCCGTGTTTATTATTATTTGTTTTTAGAAAGTTATTGCGAAAAAACTAGGTGTACAAATACTTTTTGGATTCACTGTATATTAAACTTGTATATACGCTTTTATTTACCACGCCATTCCATAAGTAATGTCGTTTCTTATCTTTAAATAAGCATTTATATGATTAAATGATGTGTTTATACAATTTCCTGCATTGTTGAGTGTACAGTTTGAAATATTCAAACTTATTGTACTTATCCATTAACTGCGTTCGACGTGTATACACGTCAATCCAAAATTCTATTTAGGTGCGATTAACGATACTCGTATGAAATAAAAAGTTACCATTTACTATAAAAGCTCAAAATGTTAGTAAAAAAAATAATATAAATGACATTTAGTGGTATGTTTCCTTTATACTTCCAGTAAAGCTATTACGTATTTTATAGAAAAAAGTTTGATTATTTGATTATTCTCTTTGGTACGTATATCGGCTATACCCTGAATTGTTTTGTTTCTTACCAGCTTATATAACTTATACCAGTTTATTATATAAACTAATAAGCTATAGCTTATAACACATTTAGTAATTGGAGAAATAAATAGTATAAAGAATATTGACTGATAAACTAAAAAACATAAGCACATGCAGTGCGTATTGCAGGGAAAACTTCAAATTCCAGTAAGATAATGGTCACACTGTGCAGTCGGTGAAGAAGTATTTTTTTAAGAAAAAAATCGAAATTTTATGATGGTCAGCAAGATCACCTGTCCTAAATATAATAAAAAATTGTTGGGGTAAGCTCTCTGCAAGAACAGTTTATGAAAATAGACGGTAATTTTAGAATGTAAATGATTTGAGAAACTGCATTGTCGAAGAATGAGAAAAATAAGACAAAAGAGAAAGAAAACTCTAAATCGTAATCAAAAAAAATAACAGTAGTTATAAAAAAATAAAAGAAGCTATACGAAATATTAACATAACATTTTCTTTAATAAATGCGAGTAAATAGCGTGAGCTATCATTTTGTCCGAAAAAATTCTTGCAGTATTTCTAATTTTGCAAGAAAAGACATTTATTTATTTATTTTCTCTTCAGAACTATATAGTGGTATTAAAAATTAGTTGTTAAGATAATGAAATATATTTTTGTATTTTTGTTTGTTGTTCAATAAAGTTTTCCTAATTTATGTCATGAGCTATCTTTTTGTCCAGAAGTGTATTAGAGGTATATGTGCTTCACTTTAATACAGCTTCATATATATACATCTTTAATGATTATACGACCATTATTGATAAATAGCAAAATATTACATTCCACTATGATAATGTTAAATCGCAGATGGCAAATATGATTTGTAGAAAACCACAATTGTGCTCTGGGAATTCCACAATTTACGCTTTATGTAAATTATATTTACTAGTATAGTATGTTAATTATATTACTAGTGAACCTTAAAATCAGTATTAAATGATTTATTCTTATATTTAAAATATTAGAAAGCGTTGGCTTATGAAATAAAAAATTACATAAAAAATAGATAAATATTATATGAAACAATATACTGATGATGATTAAAAATAAATATAAATATTAATATTTTGCACTTAAATTATATATGGTGTAATTTTAATATTAATTATGGAATGATTAATATAAGAAACACATTTATTGGTCTCGTATGCATTCAAATAAGATATAATGTATATGAGCATACACGTGCTTATTAAACTATTATTTGAAAAAATACTAAAACATATTAAATAGATTTTATACCTTTATACCAGGTCTCCATAAGTGACGCATATTTAGACCTTCAAGATCTATTAATAAACACCACTTCGAAACTGGATGGCCAGAAACAGCAGTTGCTTCTTCCATAAGAACCAGCCCTTCTTCACAAATATGTAGTACCTACAATGACAATATTAATTATGAATGTTGTGGAAACCTATAAAATATATAAATAATATAAATTGTTATAACTTGATGTGTACTGTATAATGTTGCATATAATGTTATTATACAAATGAAACTCACCAGTAATAGTAAGTCATCTTCTCCGATAGATTTCAATAATCCCTTTACATCCATTTGTCCCATTCTTAAAATATATAAAGGTTGACCATCTATAAATTAATAAAGATATTGTTATTTAAATTTACACTTATAAGACCTTCCTTGTAAATGCATATGAAGAAACATATATATAAACACTAATGAAGATAGAAAAAATTCGTCTATTTACAATATTAATGTATTATGAAATACTCAAGAACACAGTATATGTATCTTATTTCTTCTATTTTTATTGGACATGGTCATGAATATGCAAAAGATGGTTTCGAGAAAAAAGTAGTAAAAATGAGAAAATTTTTTACTGAAAATTCTTCAAAGCCTTATGTTATGAAATTCAAAGCGTACTGTTCTTAAAGACTAGAAATAATTATTATAGATATGGCACTTCTATTACACACGTATCTTCTTGTCGTTATACATATAATTCACTATCATCGCTACCATCACTATATTCTCATTTCGCATTCTCATGTATCATTACTATATTCCCATTGTACATAATATCGTTTTTGGAATTTCTGCATTACATCTGTGATAATTGTCAAATGCAAAATCTTCAATTTCCAATAAGTTATTTTCGGCGAAACTATTCGGAAATACTATCTCATATCCGATTTTGAAATATGTTATAGAAATCAAATTTTTGAATAATTAAACGAATACTCGGAAAAAAATGTCGATATCACTACAATGAATTCTGCCTACATTTAATTGTGCATCTGTGGCAGCATATACGTCAGTATTGTTTCCCGGCCGCCTTAATCTAAATGAAGTTAACCTCCATTTCTTAAATTTCGAACTTTTTGTAGTTGATACGAGTTGTTCTAAGTTTGTTCTACATCGTTCGAAAGAAATAGTGATTTATCTCGAAAGGTTTCAGAAATAACAGAAAAAAAAATTTTTTTACCAGCCCCCCCCCCCCCCTCTTTTTAAACATCGTAAAAGTTATTCTGGATTGTCCAAGTTGTTCTAAACATTGTTCCAAAGTAATATTTAAATATTATATTTAGTTTAGGAAATAATTTGAAAAGTCTATAAATTTAATAGCAATAGTACAGACTAAAAGCGTAAGTAATTGTTCACAACAGGCAGGCCTGGAACAACTTCTGTTTCTGAGAAAATTGAAAAATATCGTCAACGAATGGCGTCGACGCAAGAATAAAGTTACTCTTTATATTCGTGTTCCGGTCTCCAAATTTTTGTTCTGGCTTGTTCTAGAGATGTACTGTACCTCATCGATTACAAGAAAAAATTGCTCTAGTCATAGTATAGTCTCTAGTTATAATATAGAGACAGATAAACAGAAGACATTTTGCCTGCCTATCCTATATCCTATCATTGAGTTAAATTAGTATTAACAAAATACTTTGGTTTTCCTCTCTTGGACCTCTTTGTTATTCGCAAAGAGTAAGATTCCCGGCAAAGCTAGTGAACGGTTCAACGTCATGGTCAGAAATTTCTGCACTTTTAATTAGCTTGTATCAAAATAAGAAAACTTTACTACCGAACAAGAGCAAGACCAAGATGTTTCTCAATTCTACCAGCGAAAGATCTATCATCCTGAATTTTAGATACTCATCATGGTAAGACTTCAAATAGGACGATTGTCGATGGTAAACAACATGACTATAAATAAATTTGTCCATCACATGCACCTACACATTTCGCAAATGCTAAAAATATATCGCAGTGTAGTACAATTAACCATGCTCTTACAACTGCCGTTGCAGAGGAAAAGGCGTTACGTCTATGATATGGAAATCCACAACCAAATTATTGCAACACCTTGAATTAAAGATCAGAAAATTCATAAAGACTTAATAGGTATAACAGTAGATTCGCAAACGTCCAATCCCGCGAACTTAGCTCCAATCAACTTGCTTCAAACAATGCAACTACTGCAATAATTTCGGACATGTAATAAACGAATGTAGGAAAAGACAATACAATAACAACAGACGATAGATTCAAATATTACTTTAGCTAGTGTTCCTTCTGATAACTATAGGGACGTGCATTTCGAAAGTCCAAATTTTCAAGAAATTCCTCGCGACCCCGATCCAACAATTCCAACTACACAGAATTCATAATATTCGACCCAAATTCAAGTCGATATAATAGAAGAGACAATCATCGACCTCGAGATTCATAAAGTAAAGTTAGATGTAAAATTCCAAGTTCTGGGTTCCTCCTCAAATGTACCATTTAACGCATTACTCGGCTCTGATTTTCTTAGACTACGAAAATGCATAGTCGATTTATCTTTTACCGTAACTTATCGTATTATTTATTTTACTATTTCAATGAAACCTGTTCCTTTCACAATGCCAGTATTTCTTAATACACTTAAGTTATAACAATCGATCTTAGGACGGAAACGGTAGTTCAGATAAAAACCATGGATCTCACGAAAGGGATCACATCATCCCGACAATTTATCGATAACTACTCTCTATTAGTCACATGCGTGGTTGTGAGGGTTCGGAATCAAGATACCTCCCTTATTACTATCATAAATAAATCAACCAAAAGAAAACAAGTTCCATCTCCTGAATTCCGACGGATCTTCGCGATTCTTCAAAAACCGTCTTCACCACTTCTAACGCTTATTTTGAATACGTGAGAATGCCTTTCGGCCTCAAAAATGTTCCTGTACGGTTTCAAAAGCTCATGAATAATGTTTAACAAGACTAATCAATAAGCAGTGTTTTGTATGCCACAACAATATAGTTACATACATTTCAACTTTACATGATCATAACCAGAAATTGAAGAACGTCCTTTTCAGACTCCGCGAAAACAATTTGGAGCTCCTATCAGATAAGTACGAATTCCTGTCGCAATTCAAATATTTAGACCACAGAATCTCTGATAAGGGAGTGGAGCCAAAAAACTCAAGAAAGGTTGCAACTATTGTCGACATGCCACGCTTATTAAGTCACAAACATATTAAAATGTTTTCCGATATGGTAGGATATTGCAAAAAATGTATACCAAATTTTTCTAAAATTACCAAAAGGTTGACATCCTTGTTAAAAAAGGACATAATGGAAGGATACATGGAAAAATGAACAGGAGGAATCTTTTCAAAACACGAAAAACTATTGCTGCAATATTCTAACTTCTCGGAACCGTTTACACTAACATGCGATGTATCTAACGTCAGAATTAGCGGGAATTAGTGTGCTGTCTCTAATACGGAATGATTAAACTCTGTCTGTTGCATATTTTCCGAGGACATTAAATGCGGCGAAACAGAATTATTCGACTACAGAAACTACTGGCCATAATAAACTCTGTAAAGTATTTCACATCCTATCTATATACAGATCACCGATCATTATAGTGTTTGTTTAATGTAAAAACTCAATTTCAAAACTAGTCTGCTGGCGCTTCAAATTAAGCGAATACGAGTACGAAATCAAATATAAGCGGGAACGTATAAATTCGTATACACGATTTACACGTAAGCAAAGTAACACACGAATCAATGTGCGAAATACAGTTGCTATTATCCTACGTACGCCGAATTCCTGAAATTTGAAAATACATCAGTTACAATTATTCGATCTATGTAATGTAACAACCAACAACCCTTGCCATTCTTTGCGGGGGAAACGAAGAACGCACGAAGGGTATAATCTTGCAACAAACTGGAATACTATATCTACAAGAACTATGTAGAAGTTAATTAATTTCCATATACTAGAACCAACAAGGTATAACGCATAAAAACATGACGTACTATATTTTTACGATTAACATTACAGACAGTGATTGTTGCATCGCTTCGCCTCAATTACATCGGTTGAATCCGAAATTCCTACAGCCAATAAAATTATGAAACAAATATCTAACCGAACTTTAATACGCAAACAAAAATCTAGATGAATAAGAATAATAGTTGATCATAAGTTTCTTGTTATTGTAATTTCTTATCATTCCCTCCAAACATTTTTATGATCATTAAATATCCCCTATCATTATAACATTCTTTCTTGCGCTAGTACTTGGTCGTAACGTTAGTTGTATTCACATATGTACACATCTACGCAAGAATCTACATCATGTAAATCAAATCTTTATCTTGTTTTTATACTATAGTCTAACTAGGTGAAGGTATTGCAGACCCAACAAACGTGATCATAAATAACAATCCCTACTCTCTATCTCCATTGTCTATTTCTACTGATACTATTTTCTGTCTCCACTGTTTACTCAACCGATTCTGTTTTCCATCATCTGTAACACGTGATCTTTTCGAATCCGAGCGGATTAGGCCTTGGGCCTAAAGGGCCTGCAGCCCTATAGATAATCGCCCTATAAAACTTCAACTTTCTCCAATAAAACCACCACCTCTCTTCCCAAATATTCAATAAAAAATCGCTTTTCCTCTAATAGTTTCATTTCCCAAAATCTGCCCTTTCGCCAACATCTTCCCTTCACGTCAGATTCTATCCGAACGCCACCAAGTGAGATTCGAACTCATTACTTGCCGTTCCAAGTTCGTTACAATACATATTGTGTACCTGTGTTACAGAATAAATACCTTTGTTCCCTAATCGCGAGTTATTCCCTATCTGAATTCCAACATATGTTTAAAGTGTCCAATCGCATCATCAATCGTATCAAGGTCTTTTTCTTTTTGTGACAGAATATTAAGTGACTTTGTGAAGAAAATCATGTTGAATTACATTTTATAATCACAGTAAGGCAAATTATCGAATTGAAGAGGTAATAAATTTCTTAAAGAACCTATTACCGATAAGTGAAAGTGACTGTAATAAATGTTGGCAAGATAGATTGGCTGATGTTCAATTGACAATAAATTGTTTGTGGTATAGAAGTACTCAATACATATACTCCTGCTGAATTACTAAATGGGCGAAAAATAAATTTACCTTTAATAAAAGAAATTTCTGCAACTGGTTTGGAACAGTTAGATGTAAATATTATAAGCGGCAAAACTAATGGTAATATTAAAAACAATACAAAATATGAAAAAAATATGTTTGATGAACAAAAGTAAATTGTATAATATGAAATTATTTGTTATTAATGGTCTATGCCTCTTAAAAATCAAAGATAGATACACAACAAAATTAGAAATTTAAAAGCTCTACTTTATAATGGTAACAGATTTGAGATATAGTTTATATGAAGTGCAAAATTTAACAAGCAAACATAAATTACGGAAAACAATGAAGAACATTTAACTTTATGCCTTGTGGTTAAATTAATGATAATCTCTTCAGAGTATTGTAACATTACCCAGCTAGATAGTGAAATGTAAGATCAAACTTTATCAGGTGTATAATCACAAAGGATATAATACCAAACTAAACATAGAAAACAAGATTAAAAAGACAAAGAGCAAAAAGACAAAGAGCAAAAAGAAAGATTAAATTTGTAGGTAAAGAATATTGACGAGCATATTTTTCCTGCACTGTTATCCTAGATCCAGCGTGAACCTTTTACGCTTATATGATAATACAATTCACTAAAAAAATAAAATTGTTTATAATTTGTTATTATTCTGTTATAATTTCTAATATTATTACATAATGTTAATAATAATAATAATAATAATAATAACAATAACAATAACAATAATAATAATAATAATAATAATAAGAAGAAGAAGAAGAAGAAGANAGAAGAAGAAGAAGAAGAAGAAGAAGAAGAAGAAGAAGAAGAAGAAGAAGAAGAAGAAGAAGAAGAAGAAGAAGAAGAAGAAGAAGAAGAAGAAGAAGAAGAAGAAGAAGAAGAAGAAGAAGAAGAAGAAGAAGAAGAAGAAGAAGAAGAAGAAGAAGAAGAAGAAGAAGAAGAATACATAATAGAGCTTACATAATGTAGCTTAGAAAGTAATAAACATGTATTAGGTCGTCCGGGAAGTTCTTTTCGCGTTCGCCGCTCAGGGCCTTATCTCGTTCAGCTTAAGTAAACAAACCACCAGATCACTCTACCGTCAATCGTAGGGTCACCAGTTATCCTCTGGTAAGGAAAGAGAACAGTTCTCGACATTAGTAGAAAGTGTATCGAGTGTTTTTTCCGTGCTGAAAGATGGAAGACCAAAAGATGCATTTTCGTCACGTTATGTTTCACTGCTTTAAAAAAGACAGTACGCCTAAAAACACTGCAAAGGAGATTTGTGACGTTTATGGTGATCGGTCTAAACTGTTCAAACAATCCGGAATTGGTTTAGGAGGTTTAGAGCCGGAAATTTTAATCTAAAAGATGAAGATCGCCGCGGACGTCCATCCACCACTGATACTGACCTTATCAAGGCCTACCTCGATGAAAACCCAAGGTCTAGTGTTCGCGAGATAGCAGATACTTTAAACATTCCGCAAACAACGATTCATGAGCATTTAACAAAGCTTGGGTACGTTAATCGCTACGAAGTGTGGGTCTCCCATCAACTGACGGAGAGGAATCTTCTGAATTGAATCTCGACATGCGATTTGCTAATTCAACGCAACAAAAGAGATGGGATGAAAGTTGGATTCTCTACGACAACACTGCGCGTAAACGATCTTGGTCGAGTCGAGATAAGTGTCCTCCAACGGTAGCAAGAACTGGACTTCACCCGAAGAAGGTGCTGCTTTCAATTTGGTGGGACTGGAAGAGTATCCTCTATTACGAATTACTTCCGGAAGGACAAACGATCAACAGTGAAAAATATTGCACCCAACTCGAAAAACTTAAGGAAGTCATTATCACAAAACGTCCTGAAGTGGTGAACAGACGTGGCGTCGTGTTCCACCACGACAACACGAGGCCACACGTTTCTTTAGCGGTGCAAACGAAACTTCTAGAGTTTGATTGGGATGTTTTACCACATCCTCCATATTCTCCAGACCTTGCACCATCAGACTATTATTTGTTCCTCTCCCTAAAGAATTTTTTTCGCAATAGAAAATTCAAATCAGCAAACGAAGTGGGAAACGGCCTTGAAGAATATTTTAAAAGAAAGCCAAGAGAATTTTGGAAAATGGCATTATGAGGCTCCCAAAGAGATGGCAAAAGGTAGTAGAAGAGAAAGGATCATACATTATTTAAGAAAGGTACACAGAAGGAAATATATTTTATACTTATCTCCTGTTAAAAAAAACGAAAAGAACTTTCCGGACAACCTAATAATATTTCCATGTATTGGAATTAATATCTTCTGCTGTCTGAGAGTTAATTGGATAGTTTGAAATCTTTTAAAATTATAATTGCATTATTATCGACTTCATATAACATTAAAACCAATTCAGGCTAAAAGAGGTTTGTGATATTTTTTTCGTGTCTATTCTTTACTGATAATTTTAACCCTAACAGCTTTTATGAAATCGTATTTCAAAATAAAATTATAACTTTCAATCTCAGTCTATAGGTAGGTAGGAATCCTTCAAGTTTATCTGTTAAGTCCTTAGTATACAGGGTGGTTGGTAACTGGTGGTACAAGCGGAAACGGGGTGATTCTACGCGAAAAAAGAAGTCGAAAATATAGAATAAAAAAAATAAGAATAAAAAAATAGAATAAAAAAAATATAGAATAAAAAAGTCGGATAGTAAGTTAATAGGTAGAAAAACACTTCGGTCACATTGGAAGTGTTTATCGACATAACGTCAATCGAGACAATAATCTACAGTGAGATCCGTTATAACGAGACGTGATAAAGTGCACGCATACCGAGCGAAAATTCAGTCGATTTTCTCGAAAACAAAGCCTCAAACGAAAAATTTTTATTGTATATTTTCGACTTCTTTTTTCGCATAGAATCACCCCCTTTCCGCTTGTACCACCAGTTACCAACCACCCTGTATAATACAATAAAGAAAGTAATAAACAAATGTAACAAAATATGTGCTATTAAAAAATATATGAAATATATAGGGTAATATTTTTACCATATATTTTATTGATTTTTGGTATCTACTTCATATTGTAATTAATTATAAAATATAATATAATATAAATAAAATTTTTTATCATTATAAACATTAATAAAAAAATGGTACCTTTATCAAAATGATGCCAACCACCAGGAAAATAATCTTTTACTACTTGTGGTATCTCATATTCTTCAAGTAGCTTATCAATTTGATGCTTTTTCCTCCAATGTAATGTCTGTGTTAGCATTTCCTTTGCTTTCTCAACTGAAAATTCAGTAGCCCTTAAAAATCTTAGAAGAGTTGCATCTCCAGGTATTGAACTGCCCCTTAATTCTTTTATGCCTTGTCTCAACTGAATAAGTTTACTTTCTTGCATCATATCAAGCTTTCCTAAGTATCTTTCTATGTAATCTGAAGATAACTGCATTTCTAAAATACAAAGTATATGTAGTAAGTTCTAATAACTTAAATTTATATATTTAAATATTTATATCATGAATAACTGATTCAGCAAATGGTTTTGTTTTAATATGTTAATATACCATCTCTTAATCTCTTAAAGCATCCAAGAGAAGGTCAAAAAACGTCTATAAGATTTTAGACAAACGAATTAAATGTTATTCAATACAGACACAAAATTAGGACAGGATGTAATTACATACAGGATGAGATATTATCAATTAATATTACTATTTTCAGCAGAAGATATTACAAATTAATGTTGAATGGTTTTAAAGAGGCACAACTTGATGTTATTAGTTCTCTATAGGCGAACATAGAATAGAATATACAGAAACCAGGATATGTGATGGACAAAGGAATAAAATGATCAATAATGATCAAGTTTTGAAATACTTCCCTTAAACAGGAAGATATTGTAACAAAAATGAAACTACACAATCTAAATCTCCTAACGTGCCATGAAATGCAAAAAGACCAACTCTCCGCATAGCTCGCCTAAACCAAACCTTCTAAAAACCTCTCCTGACACAACCTCACAACAAATGAAAAAAACAGGAATATTGCACTCCAGAATCTATTGGGAGAAGTATGATTTCAAACAAGCTTGGGTATTATATTCAAATAATAGATTTGAACGATAAGGTAAGAATAAGAAGGTAAAAGAGACAAAAAAATAGGTATTGGAAGAGAAAAGGAAATAGGAGACAGAAAGTTAGAGATAGGATAGAATAAGGAAAGAAGAGGGGATAGAAGAGATAGAAGAAGACAAGAAAATGAAAGAGAGAAAGAGAAGGGAATCGAAGAAGATGAAAGAAGGAGAAGAAAAAAAGGGATGGAAATATACTTACTGGAACGTAGCAGGATTCCAAAGTGCTAACTAAAGAGAATAAGAGACTGGATAAAAGGAAAATTAGAAAAAGATTGGAGGAAGAGGAAAGAAGTCGGTTGGCAAGGAAATGTTGTCATGTCAAAGGGGAAAAAATAAAAAATTTCAAATATAATAAACGGTATAAATAAAAGGGAAGAGATTGGGAGAAAACAGATGGAAGAGACTAGCAAATTTCAGTTTAGAGAATGAAGCGAATAAAAGGATGTATTAAGGGGATGTATAAAGAGGAGAGAAAGCATAGATAGAGTGCAGGGAAAAGAAGAAGAGTCACGGATGCATATGTGGGAAAACTATTGGGACGGGGGCGAAGAAAAGAAAAGTCGCAAAGGTGATTAAAGAAATATTGAACGAGGAGGGAGATGGAAAATGGATCAGAAAGGAGAAGAAAACTGAGAGGAAAGGGATATAGGAACGGAAGTCCAAAACAAATAGATTGAAAGAAGAGAGCAAAAATAGGTAGTAGATGGAAGTAGGGTAGAATCGCGATAAATAAAAGATAGAATAGGATAGAAGAAAATGAAACGAGGAAGGGAAAAAGGTAGAAGAAACTGGTGGCGAAGCGAGTGACGTTAAAAGCGAAAAAAGTTATAAACATTGCAAAAACAATAATAACGTAATAGCTGTACAAATTGTAAATATTGCGTAAATGCGAATAATGGAGTATAGTCTTAAGTAGATATAAGTAGTTAAAAAGATAAAGTAGATGAAAGTAGAAAAAGTAGTATTAGTTTAATATTTTGTATATAGAAACGGAAGTTCTTGTAAACTCTAAAGGAACAGAATTAAAAACAACAATGATTTCTGTAGTTCCGAGACTATCCAAATATAAAGGAAGCTTTTGTGAAATATAACACTATACTATTACCATCTTCACCTGTAAGGAAATTGTTTTCATTTGTTACAATGGTAAATTCACTATAATTTTACGTTTAATGGCTTATAAAAACTCTCCATTTATTCGAAAGAACCACTATTTTTCGCAATTTTTATGAATCTTCTTCCAAATTTTATTGATTTTATCTCATGCGTGAATAATCACATTTAAGTAAAATAATTAATAAAATTAGATTTACAAAGTTTTTACGACTATAAATTTTTTATTTATAGTTATTTCTTATCAAATTTTAATTATATTAAAATCTATATTCTTTCTAACATTTTATTTTTCAAAACCATTAGCTAAATTTATAAATATTATGTATAATAACATAGAAAAATATAACATACCTCTATTTTGTAATTTGTTGTCCGCACAAGAATAAGTTTCTTCTGGATCAAGAGATTCTTGACCTTTTTCAATATCTCTAAACATAAAAAATAATAAATGTATGAAACCGTGATCATATCGAGCAGTAAACGGAAAAATAAAAGATGACGCAACCAATGCCAATGTTTTAAATGTCAATTTTGCCGATTACCGCTTACTGTTCTCTGATGGTTCTATATTCATAGCCTAGTAATATCACGATTAGTATTAACTTAAATACATACATCTTGCTAATTCAAATTAAATATGAATAAAGAAACAACTGTTATTGAACGCAACTATATTATTAAACGCAATGCGTTTTAAAACATAAAATACAAAAAAATAATTAAAATATAAAGATATTTTATTCGTCTCGTTCTCGAAATTACTCATGCAATTCCCCCTCCTGTCTGCTAGAGATCACAACGTTCAGAATTAAAAAAGGAGAGCATTGCACTGTTCATAAATCAAACAGTAAACTTTATAGCAGGAGTAAGTTAAAGTGTTTCAGTAACCATAAATTGAACAAGTTTAGAATATTTTTGAGAAACCAAAGCAAAAATTAATTTAAATTGTGAATCTAGTGGTTAATGATGTAAGAAATTTGTAATGATAGTTAGAGAGTAATATTAGCGAAAACATGACACCGTGTCCTAAATGACATGTGCTCTACCTGGAACGAGTACAACTGCTTAGAATAACGTAATGGTTGACGTAATAAAGTAACCGTAATGTTGGTTGATGAGGAGAACGAGGCCGCGTCCCAAGATGCTGGGAATAATCGCTGAATAACTATTAGAAAAGGGAAGGAACAACAGCTTAACATAGAAAATTAAGTTTCACATGTTCCACGTTAAACTAAAATCAGACAAAATGGACTAGAAATATTTCTATCCAGTTCTAGTACTTCTTAAGTTCTATTCTATTCTAAGATCCTACTTATGTGTGGCTTTGGTGTTAGTAAAATATATATATATATGTCGCTAAATCTTTAAGAGGTCATGTAAGAATAGCTTATTTGTGACGCTGATTGACATATTGAGGCTCAGACAGTTAGCGGATGAATTAAGTCGGTATTGGCAAAGAGCGTGGTTGATATCGTCAATTTCCTTGACTCATTCAGCAAGACTCATGCATCCTCGTCGGCAACTAAAGGACTAGATCTTGACACAATTAGACGAACTACAGGAAGATCAGTAAGCTCTTAGACATTCGCCAGATTCCATAATAGGCCTACATTGTCAGATAATTACGAGTTTGTTACAAGAGTGATATAGTCGTTTATAATTAAATAATTGTTATAAGGATGTTAAAAGAATTTTAAGATCAAAGATTGTATCAAAGATTATAAAAGCGGTACTATATTAATAAAATTCTTGCATTTAAAATTGTACTTTTTCTCTGAATAACTACATAGGTAATCTCGAGAATAAGGCGAATGAAATCTAATTGGGCGATCACACAGACTTGCTTTAAGTAAAGTTCGATCGCAATTATATGAAGAGTCTCGTGACTATATTAGTAATCTCTTCGATCGAGGTTCTTCATATAATTGCGACCTTACTTCACTTACAGATAAATGCGTTTGATCTTTCAAGTATGCAGATTATTTTGTAAGAGATGACATAAAATCGAAAGGGTTTCTTACAAGCTAAAGTAGCACAGAATTGTAGAATAAAAAAAGTTACATTTGAGATTGTATTTAGTAGTTATTGATATTTAAAAGTCAACCAAAATATCCCTGACCTCTGGTAGTTATTACACAAAGCGAATATAAGGCAACCTAAGTAACTAACTAACCAACATTATAAGATGTGTGCAATCTAGTTGACCAAATTTCTATTATTTCTATTATTCAATTCATCCAAAACATTCTTATCTGTTGTGGTTATGGGTTATATAGATAGAGAGAAAAGCGCGTGGATAAATTGTCAGATAGTAAAATATATTTAACAAAGAAATGTTTGTATAAATATGAATACAGTTTGAGCTGGTCCAGATCCGCACGCTAGCAGTGTTACCTAGTAACTGAAAAACTCCGAAGGCATCGTTGCCTGTCTTTTGTCTATGGTTGCCATGTGGTTGTCTTTTGTCTATGGCCTGTCGATGGCTTTAGTGATTCAGAAAATTATTCAGTACAGATGTAGAGTTTCCTTAGAAGTGTTAACCACTTCAACACCATCCCTAAAACTCTACATCTCCACAAACAATCATCTCTTAATATTTTCTAACTCTTACTGTAAATATCTGAACCTCGATTTCGTCAATAACTTCACAAATACATTTGCCAGCCGCCTTTCTCTTTTCCATTCGAATTAATTTATTACTAAAAAAAAACTACGAGAGGGCTAAACCGATCAGATGTAGAGTTCTCTTAGAAGTGATAACCACTTCGACATTATCTATTAATATAATAAAGTTTATAAAATTGTCATTACTATGTGTTTTCTTCTTCTTTTTTTTTCTTTTTTGAACGATTTAATGATTTATATCAATCTGAAAACACATCATCACAACACTTATTCAAACTTACCCTTCATCTTTCTCAGATGCATCATTTGGATCTTTCCATGGAGGTACATATACAATACCCTCTTCTTTTAATTGATTTACGAAGTACTCAATTATCTCCTTACCCTGTAATGATTTTTATTAATAACCTTTCATTTGAATAGTAAAAGTTACAGAAAAACAATTTAGTGAAAAAAGTATTACCTTTGCAATGTTTTGAGCATATTGTTTCATCGCTAATTTTTCCATTGAGTTTTCAAAACCAAAGAAGTTTTTAATATCTAAACTTGCAGTTTGTTCAAAACACGTCCATTCTGGATTTTCAGGATGAACCTGTAAATATACCACGTTCATTAATCTTGATGTGGCAAACTGATAACGTACAGATAGAATCTTCTTATTATATGCCGTTTTCAGCAATATGTCCAATAATCAAAAGGTGTAAAATAATAAGATCGTCAACATGCAAACCGGGGTATCCGACTCTCTAATCACCGACCGGGCTGCCGAATCGGGGTGCCGAACCGGGGCCATTAACAGCGGTGAACATATGTTTCAGAAGACATAGAGTCTACACGAAGGCTTCGAAAACGAACGATACTTCGGACCCTTGGTCAGGGAGCGCATGAACGCATTCAGAATCGAACCGTCGAACTGAACCGTGATGATGGCCGTAAGTGTTGTCAATGTCTAGTGCCACCAGCGACGCACTCTGTGCCGCACGTGCGAGGCAGTTGTGTGGCGCCACCGGATCGACGTTGGTGAACGTTTCCTCGCGTATAAGAGCCTTGGGCCCTTCTCCCGCAAGGGCAAAAAAATGCAATCACGAATGATGCGTTTTACTAAGCAAAGCCACGATATAACGCGTGCTGAACTCGGTACATCGGGCATCGCTCAGCTTGGTCAACCGAAGCAGGGGCGCGTACATGACATACAAGGCCTGAGTATGAAATCGGGTGCGAGAGGATACGTCGGTTGTAATGTGGACGGCTTCCAAAAATCGAATAAGGATCTCAAGAGACGCATCGAGTTCGGAGTAGGTGGCAGGCCTCAGAAGAGTTCCCATTCCTTGAGAATATTCCTGTCCATTCTTTGCGTGATGACGTAGATAAGAAGATCATCTCATCATTTGGTTCGTCAGCCCTGATTTGCAAGCATCGTGATAGAACGGTTTATTGTCACGAAGTCGAGAGAGTTCAACGGTTAACACTTCGACGGGGGGGGGGGGGGGTATAAACGCCATGAAATTATACAGAAGATTCTGCACGATGACACGCTTGTGTCGTAACTGTGTGTTTTTGCAACGTTCCCCCATTTTGAAATTGAGCTACTCATTTCCCCTTATAAGGGTCTGAAAAACATTACAAAAAGTAGCCTAATCGGCGTACTTTCCCAAGAAGAATGGAATGGTGATGTACGAAAACTGGTCTCGGCCACTTGTGTCCTGCGTTGAAGGCGTCTTAGTAGCTGCAATCACGCCGCTGAGGTAATCCTGTGCTGCCCAATAGGTGTCCTCGATCGACAGGAACTCCTCTTTAGCGGAATAGAGGTAATTTCGCTCCATTATCGGAACTCCAGTTGCAAGTTCAAGTGCTGACGCTGCTCCCAAGATTTTCTCAAGCTCTCCAGCCGAGCCTTGCCCAAGCCAGGTTAGACTTGCTCACCTTCTTGCAATTCTCTACAAGATGCAGCATCTCATAGGCCGTAAGCCAAATCTCTTTGATGAGTTTATTCATAATGCCTGGTTCTTCGTCACTCTTGCCGATCCGACTCGAAGGACTCAAAAATGTTCGATAGCATGATAATAGTTTTGACGCTGAGAATGCGCTGGATGTAAATTGGGAACGAGAATGGCGGGATGTGTGTGGAAGTCAATGAGGCGTAGATCTTATTCTTCTTCTAATCCGCCAGGCGGCTTCGTTTTATTGTAATGACCATCAACACAAGCAAAGTTTACACATTTTATAGTAAAACAAATAGCACAATGGGTTCACAACTCGCAAGAACGAGAACGTAGGCAAATACGCAATTAGAATTTATCACAAGCGATGAAAATGGCGGATGTCGCCAGAATGACCGTACATCTTGGACGTTCGAATACTGATAAATACGTAACCATCGTGGTTGCGGAGGACAACTTAAAGCCGTGACCGTTGGCACTTACAAAAGAGAGTGACAAATCTCACGCCTTGTCCGTACGCGTTTAAAATCGCGAAAAACAAACAGTTACAATATTTAGTTCGATACTTACTAAAACTCTGAATCTGATCCGTAGTTTCACTTACGAAATTCATGAAATCAAAGAATAATAAATACAACGGAAAGTGTAACAGTACAAATGCCAACTTTCATCGGTCATAGCAAGAAGATATATACAATTAATTAGATTTTTACATTATAACATACAATATACAGATTCTTTTTATTCCAGGAATCTAAATGAAATAATAATTCAAAATGCTTTAATACATCCCTAGTAAGTTTTTATGTTTATATTATTTTCTGTAAATGTCTTAATATTATACTTATGTGTGAACGAAAGTAAACGCATAAACGTATCTTGTCATAAATCGAATTGATTTAAAAATGTCAGGATTAGCGCGATTATTAAAAGATCCCATCATACAACAGTAAAGTATTTCTTAATCGATTCCATTCTCAAATTAGTATATAGATTTCGACTTGATTTTCATTCATCCATATACAGTAGAACAGAAGGCGTAACGCATTTTGTTTTTTAATTTAAATAAAATGACTCGTTTTAATGATTTATATTAAATAACAAGTAATATGAAGACAAGAAACTTTTTTACTAAAATATCAATCTGAAACAATTTTTAAAAAATTTAAAAATTACTTTTCCAAAAATCAAAGGTTTACAGAAGGTTAACAATAAAGTAGAATAAGGTCGAAATATCATAATGACACATATGATATTATAATGATGATGTACTAAAGGGTTTATAAAAGTAAGTATAAAAAGACACCATAGCGTGATTCTACACTTCTGGGTCAGTGGAGATTAGTAAAAATAGTTCGTTAAAAATTGACTTTGAGCATCAATTTCAAAGTTAAAAATTTTTTGTTGTAACGTATTCTATTCATCGCCAGGAATGAAAATCTCGAAGCGACCACGGATAGCAACTGATTGTTTCTCCCAGAAAATTCTTAAACTGGCTTTATTCATAATGTGTTTACATTTATATTCACATTTAATAAGAAAATAGCATGCTATTTAGCAACAAGAAGCAACAAAAAATTACAGATTAGCTTGTGAAATATATCAGAATACAGGAATAATGGAGCATCTCTACATGCAGGAGATATTCCGTAACAATGATATTTTTTGCAGCTATGTTAACGAATTGGTAATCAAAACTTAATATTGCAAATCGACTCCGCATCAATTAGTATAAACAAGAACAGGTTAATTATCGCTTTTGATTTACTTGTCCACTGTTGGACTTAATTAATATAGTTCGTCGACTGAGAATGAATCACATGACTTTGCGATGAATAATTCGTGAAAAAGGCGTATGGCCTTACAGAATTCGCCTCGTTCAAGCACTTCAACTAAATTATTATGCTATTCGATGAAATTTCCGCCGTTGAATGATACATAAGTTGCAACGCGATCCACACTTTTTGGAGCGTGTATTATTTCTAGATGAAAGCCGTTTTTCAGTTATAGTATCCTGAATCGACAAAATGCCAGCATTTAAACTTACAGAAATCCACATGCTATGGTTGAAAGATTTAACCAAGGACGATTCACCAGAAACGTATGGGCAGGAACTATTGAAAATTATATTTTTAGCCCCACTTTTTTTTTACCTACATCGATGACAAGTTTAACATATTTGCGATTTTTACGCTCACATCTCCTAAGCGAATTAGGTGAAATTATATCATGGCAGAATCGTTACTTCATCTATTTTATGCACGATGGTACTCCATCTCACCGTAACTGACCAGTAATTTTTATAATGAAATGTTTGGAATAAGATGAATAAGACGTAGACCTGCTCCTCGTGCGGGTTCTTTGTTCATGAGATTTGACGGCAGTGGACTTTTTTCTTTGAAAGAGAAGAAATTGTTTATAGTTTAAGTGAACAGATTAATCAAGTTAACAGATTAAACAGTTGCAACATCTGATTGAATGTGGTTTTTACCATGTAAAATCAATATG
The DNA here is from genome assembly GCA_014737475.1 of Bombus confusus. Taxonomy (NCBI): domain Eukaryota; kingdom Metazoa; phylum Arthropoda; class Insecta; order Hymenoptera; family Apidae; genus Bombus; species Bombus confusus. Next base: position 95,379 of record JACXIV010000062.1, read on the forward strand.
TAACCTTGGGGAGAAACTTGGAGGAAATGTAGAAATGCAAATTCGGGGTTGTTTAAACAGACAGAAAGAGAAAAAGAAAAGGAAAGAGAAAGAAAGAAAAGAAAATATGGGATATGCAATAGTGAATCTGAGGCATCAACTTGCAAGAATAGGTGCTATTTTCCTGGTATCTGATTACAAGATGTAAGCTCATTAGGAATAAAGTGAGTTCCGAAACTAGTGGCACTTTATTGGACATTTCTTTCCAAGAAAACGGTCGAGTTGCAACCCATGGTTTCTTTGAGACTTTTATTTCTGTTGTTGTTATTGGTTATATGGATAGAGGAACGCGTGGATAAATTGTAAGATAAAAAAAGTATATTTAATGAAGAAGTCTATATACAAGTATGAATACAGTTTGAGCTGATCCAGATCCGCACGCTAGCAGTGTTACCTAGTAACTGAAAACCCCGAAGCCATCATCGCCTGTCTATTGTCTATGGTCTGCCATGGTCGCCTGTCTATTGTCTATGGTCTGCCATGGTCGCCTGTCTATTGTCTATGGTCTGCCATAGTCGCCTGTCTATCGTCTATATACTCTCGATAGCTTTAGTGACTGAGAAAACTAAACAGATCAGATGTAGAGTTTTCTTAGAAGTGTTAACCACTTCAACAATTTCTTGTGATAAGTAGAATACAAACTTTTTTTTTTTATTTTATTTTATTTCAATTCTACAGAAGAATTTTTAGTAAGTTTTTCTGGCGTGTTACAATGTCATGAGTATAAAGAGTTTATTGCATGTTTGATTCTAATTGAATCTAGTGCTTAAATCTAAGGGATAGTGTTTTTTTAGCCTGCAGATCTGATCCGTCGTGTCAAGTAATTGAGTGACTAGAGGGTTTAGGTGGTTGTTAACTCTTGTGCTATATCTATTACAGAATTTGGATATTTCTTCTTTGACTGTGGGTATCTTGAGGTCGCGATGTATTGTTTCGTTGGTAACGTACCAGGGTGCATCTAATAAGGTTCTTAATGTTTTGGATTGTAGTCGTTGGAGTGTATCTATGTTGGAATTACTTGCTATTCCCCATAGCTGGATTCCATAGGTCCAGACAGGTTTTAATATGGCCTTGTATATCATTAGCTTACTTTGCATGCTTAAGTTGGAACGTCGGCCAATGAGCCAGTAGAATTTTTTTATTTTTGTTTTGATCTGCTTCCCTTTGTCGGCTATGTGTTGCTTCCATGTCATTCGTCTATCTAGAGTCATGACCAGATATCTGACTGACTCTTTGTTTGGGATTGGAATGTTGTTTATCGTCACTTGTGGACAGGTTTGTTTTCGCAGCGTAAAGGTTATGTGACTAGATTTATTTTCATTTACTTTGAAGCGCCATTTGTGGAACCACTCTTCCATAGAGTCCAGACCTCGCTGGAGAGTAGAGGAGGCAATAATCGGGTCTGAGTAGGAAGCTAATAAAGCTGTATCATCAGCAAATGTTGCTGTGGTTATGTCTGTTAATGTTGGTAAATCTGCAGTGTAGATGGTGAACAGCAGAGGTTCCAGGACACTGCCTTGGGGTATACCAGCTTCTATTGGAAATGCTGTGGTTATAGCGTCTTGGTATTTTACCATGAATATTCTGTTGGTTAAGTAGGATTTTAGGATGNGAGTAGTAGGTGTGTGGTAGGATTTTCTTTAGTTTGAATAAGAGTCCTTCATGCCATACTTTGTCAAATGCCTGCTGGATGTCTAGGAATACCGCTGTGTAATATTTTTTCTTCTCCAGGTCTTGGGTGATTTTGTGGGTTATACGGTGAATTTGCTCTATTGTAGTGTGTTGCTTCCGAAAGTCGAAATGATGATCTGGCAGAGCTTTCGATTCTTCTAGGAGTGGTAGGAGTCGTTTCGTTAGCATCTTCTCGAATAGTTTGGACAAAGTAGGTAGCAGGCTGATTGGGCGATAAGAGCTTGTTTCATGTATTGGTTTTCCAGGTTTGGGAATAAGTGTGATCAGCGATATTTTCCAAGACTTAGGAAAGTATTGAAGGCGAAGTAATGCGTTGAATATATGGAAGTGATGAGTGCAATTCCTTTTGTGGGAAGTTCCTTGATGGCCTTGTAACTTACCAAATCATATCCTGAAGCTTTTTTGGGATTTAGACGACGGATTAATTCTATGACTTCCAGAGATGAGAAAAGCTCAATGGGAAGAGACATCTGGAAGGGAGAGAGCAAGTGTTCAGTTATTTCCTCTGGAGTGGTGGGAGAGTTGGGCTTGAAGACGTGGGTTAGGTGGTTGGCGAACAAGTTGGCTTTTTTGCATAGGGGTACGCGCCCATCCACCTTGAGGACAGCGAATTGGATAGATTATTTGCGGAGGACGAGTGGGTTTCCTGGAAGCCTTCCAAGGAGATATTTTTCCAAGGCAAGATATTTTTGGAAGCACTCGTTTTTGTAATTCCTAAGGGTTTTCATGAGTTTCCTTGTGGCATTGTTGAGCTTACGCTTGTCTTCAGGTGTTCTATGATTCTGACATGCTCTTCTAAGTCTGCATTTTTCTGCGATTTTTTTAATTAGGTGATCGGGGTATTCATGTTTATTGATAAAGCTCTTGGTAGGGGTGGAAGAACGGATGGCGTTAATTATGCTGGAGTTTAGATATTCCGTGGCTGCTTCTATATCTTCATTAGTTTTTAGGGAAATTAAGGCAGTTGTTGTATGGTTGAAGATTTCCCTAAAGAGCTGCCAGTTGGTCAGTTGGTTGTGGATGAAGCCGTTAGGTTAGTGTTCTATAAATGTTGAGTTGATTGTTGTTATGACGGGTGAATGGTCAGAGGAGAGTTCCATGGAGGAGTTGATTTGGACATATCTTGGCGAGATGTTTTTGGTTATGAAGAAATCCAGTAGGTCAGGTATTTTGTTAGTGTCAGTGGGCCAATAAGTGGGTTCGTTTGTGCTAAGGTAATTAAGTCTATTGGTGTTTATGCTTTTTAGGAGATTTTTACCTCTAACTGTGGTAAGTCTGCTGCCCCATTGGGTATGTTTAGCGTTATAGTCACCTCCGGCTATGAATCTATTGCCAAAGTTTTCGAGGAAGTTGTCGAAATCTTCTTTTGAAATGGTATGTCTAGGAGGACAATAGACTGCTGAAGTGGTGATTGGGCCCTGCCAATCTTCTATCACTACGTTTGTGGCTTGAAGGTAGTCCTTATGGAATGATGGAAGCTCGTAATGTTTTATGCTGATTTTAATAAAGATTCCGGTGCCGCCATGGGCCTTTGCGCTGGGATGCTGGGCATGGTAGAAGTTATATCCACTTATTTTCATGAAATTTTTATCGGTGAAGTGAGTTTCGGATATGAGAATTACATCAATTTGTTGGTGTTTTAAGAAGAGTTCTAGTTCGCATTTGTGCTGAGCTTGGCATTCCAAAGAGCTATGCGTATTTGTTTTATTTTACGTCGGAACTTATTAGTTTGTTCATGAGGAGTGTAAGTAGTGACAGCAAATTTTTAAATTGCTCAGATTGTTGTTCTATTAATTTTTCAATCCTGTCGAGGTTATTCATGTTTTGTGGACTGGGTACAGTATTTTGTGGGTGTTCGTTGTGAATTATCAGTCTACTTTGGTTACCTTGAACTACCTGTGCGTAGGAGATTGAGGGAGTAGTGAGTTTTTGCGGACTGGATAAGTAGTTGTTAGGATCTTTAACTCTGGGTTTGGGGTACTTGTTTGTGTACAGGATCTTGTAGGCTGAGCAACCTTTGTAGTTCGTGGGATGCTCTCCTTGGCAGTGGATGCACTTCGCAGGAGTGTCTGGAGATTTGGTGCATTGGTCTGTGGCATGAAGTCCTGCGCATTTAACACAGCGGTAGTTGTGATTGCAGTATTTCTGCATGTGCCCGTACCTTTGGCATCTTTTACACTAAACTATCTCTTTTTTTGCAAAAGGTGGTTCAAACTTTACTACAGAATTCATAAGACGATTGGTTTTGTAGATTTCTTTGTTGTTTGGTTTTTGTTTTAGATCTATAAAGAATAGGGATAGTGGGCTTTTTGTAATATTGTGTCTTATGTTAATGATGTTGGTGACTTCCTGATTATGAGATTCAAGTTCGAGTTTCAGTTCTTCCAGGTTGGCAGAGTGGTGAATGTTGCGTAGTACCACACGAAAAGGTCTGTCTTGTTTTATAGTTGGTATGTGTGAAAGTTGGCATTCAGGGATTTGAGCGACTTTGTTAGTTTTCTATATGACTCCGGGTTAGTCGGTAGGATTTTAACCTGATTGTTTTTAATTTTAAGTTGGTAGACTTCTTTTTTAATGTCTTTCTCAATTGTTTTGATCATGGTTTGAATGTCAATGACGTTGTCGATAAAGGTTGGCGGAGGAGGAGGTACTTTTTGCATATGTTGGTTTGATGGACTTTCTATTACATCAACAGAATCATGTGTAGATGCTAGTAATTCGAATCTATTGTAGGTGGTGACGTGGTTTGTTGGAGATGTGTTCTGATTTGTGTTTGTGCTTTTATAATTTGTATCTAATTTTCGTTTTTTACTGTTGTTTGTGTGGTTAGCTATGTGGGACAGGTTGTCCATTTGCCATGGTGGAGGTATATGGGCTATCTTCGAACTAGTTAATTCAATTGAAGAAACTAGTCGAGAGGTTAAATTTAGAGAATGGAAGTGGCTGGTTATCCATGTATAAGTTTAGGAAACTCTGTGTTACACTTAAGTCAGTTCACTTTCAAGAGGAGGTCGTCACTTGTTGTAAACTACACTGAGCACCAAACACACGTCTGCACGCATCGGCCGTCGACGGAGAACTCGTAGAATACAAACTGAAAAAAATTTTTGTCTGTGGAACTTACGCACAAAATCAATTTTGTACGAACCTTTTTTTGCAAATCTGCATCGATTCAGAGGTGTAGGATCACGCTAAGGAGGTTTTTACACTTATGTTTTGTACGTCTCGTACATGAAATTACCATTTTAAATGAAGCAATTTTAATAACAGATATACGTATATAAGAAGAAAATTTTATTTCAGAAACAAAATTTAGTAAAATTTTCGTAAATTACAATGGAAAGTAGAAAAGCAAATTATAATGAATTAGAAAATTTAAAAAGTCTGATAGAAAGCACAAAACAGATTCTGTCTAGAAAAATTCATAAATTATTAGAAGTAAATTATTCACGAGATATGTCTGACTTCTATGGTACTGCGAGATCAATTATAAGAGCATTTGATGTATCAAGCAATATTAAAAATCTATTACGTTTACTGAAACATTAAAAAAAAAAGTAAACTGTGTAACTATACCGCATTGGCTAGTCCCCTAATTAAAAAATGTTATCTTCAGTACGAGAATAACATCCGTTATGGTATAAGTTGTTTATGGCTCGGTTTGGCAGAAAAAATAGAATCATTCATAAATAATAGACTTAATAGTAAAATATACACTAAAATCATAATACTCGACTCATTTAAAATTTTAATAGTTGGAAAGAAGTTTATTTTCAAACATAATAATGTTTTAATTAGTTTAATAAAAGTTTAATCAATTAGTTTTTAATTAAATAAATATGAAAGGAAAATGAAAAGAAGTTTAGTTAAAGTTAAACATTTCTCTCTTCTGTTACTATTCCATCAATTTCATAATAATTCTCTGTTTTAATAGATACATAATTAGTAGCGCGTGCTAAATATACCAGTATGGCAAGGCAGTACCGCTACTATAATAACTAGGATTAGATATTTTGTGAATTATTAAATAAAAAATTGGTCTGAAATTTTTCAGATTTTCTACTTTAAACTAAAACACAAGCAATTCACTAAATATGTTCATAGCTACATATATTGAACTGTTGTAAAAGATAAATTATTAAAGAAATTTATTTTGTAACTGCTATACAAATCATTTATTTATGAAATGTTTATTGTAGAATTTACTCTGTTTGACCAAATTAAGTTCTTTAATTACATAATATATCATTTTTTCATGAATTATAAATACGACATATTAGAAACAAAAACAAAATATGTTAGAAATAATAATAAAAATGTCAAATAATGATTAAATTATGCTAAATACTTACAAAATATCTGCACTTTTCGATAACCGATACTCTAGATGAAAAGCTTTCATTATAGGCTTCTATTTCTAGAATGCTACTTCGTCTATTTAAAACATTCCTTTGAATAAAGTATACAAAATCTACTCCAATGATCTGAAACAAACGAAGAGAGTAAAAATTTCTAGGGAAGAACAAAAACCTATCGGTTAAATTTTGTATAGGTACCGTAATGTTTGGTGTTTTATATGTATATTATTAAAAAATGTATCTTGCTCTTACTCTTATGAATAGAAAGCGTGTAAGTTTTACATATTTGAAGTGATTATTGATTGTTATGTGGATTATTCGTTGAAATAATACTTCTATTATATTTTAGATTATTTTATATTTCTTGAAACATCTTATTGAGATTAAGGAGGTGACCCAATTATAAAATAATCAGATATCTTTTCTGAGATAAAATAACATTTTTCTAAAGCATATTGTTATTCATATAAATTAACGAATTATTTAGATAATCTATGTATGTGCATATATTAAATATTTTTTAACTTTAACCTATAAACTACGCAAATAACATCCCTAACAGTCTTGCCTTGACTTCCATCGCGATAGCACGTTTTGACAATATCACGTATCTCCAGTATGTGCCATCCTGAAGCAAGTGATAGTGGCAGCGAAGGAAATGGTGCTAATATTAGTGATATTAGGGTAGTGGTAGTAATACCAATACCACTACACCAACTGACTCCTGGCTCTTATATACGTATACAATACATGTTGTCATGCTAGAAACAAAGGGCCAACACATACGTGATAACTATAAGTACAGGCCTCCCATCTAGTCGATCACTGAGCAAAGAACCCAAACCATGAACCGAAACTGAACCGCAAACTTCCTACGAGGATACCATAAAATATGAATACATCTAAGCATCAAGTCATAATCAAAGAATATGCTTGTGCCATTAGAAATTTAGGTCCTATTATATGTAATAAATAAAATATTTATCGTGAATTTCTTCGGATCATACTAATCGGATCATACTTTCGAACGTTGCACCAATAATTCCCAGCTATACAATCCCGGATATATTTGAAGAATACAACATCAAACTTTGGTTGAAAACTACATATTTAAAAGTAGAAATCTCTGATTCCGAATTTTCACATATACTTAGCTTGAGGCAACAAGTTTATGTACACCCAGAGGATGCCAAAATGATACGAAGGTCGTTCATAGTTACGTTTGATGACGCTGAAAACGGAATTTTTACCAACACAGAATAGCAGATCAACTTCATGTGCAAACAGAAGAGATACATTGCTAAACGATGCCCAAAATAACAACAACACAAACGAGAATAGTAGTTATAGATAGTTCCCAGACTACCACAAGTCCAAATCTCCTACAGATTTCCTAGAACACCAAAGACATCAAATTGACAAAAACAGAAGAACCAAGTATAAATAGAACCGAGACTAAAAGATCGTTATTGATATCGTGAAGAGATTCCCACATCCAGCCGGCAAAACTAAGCGATTTAATCTTTAAACTTTCAGAATCAATAAGAACCACGAAAGAGGAAAGAGACACCGTAACAATCCATAAAAAAACAAGAACGCTCCATATCATCCATTCCATCTATGAGAAGAATAGAAAAATTGCTTGACCCAGCCAACCTATATTATCCGATATAGAAAACCTAAAGAACAACTGCATGCTGTATTATACATATACATATATTTACATACATACCTTTTTTAAAATATACGGTGCTTCAACATTTAATTTACAGCGTCGTTCTGTTATTCTGATTGAGCCATTTTTACTTTCTTCGTCTGAAACAATCTCGCAACCGACAAAAACAGGAATTTTTGGACAAGTAGGAAATCTGCGTTCATATGCCTACAAACAAAATTAACATTTGTGAGAACTTATATAACAGTTATACGTTGATATTAATAGTTCATGCAAAATCCGTAAAATATAAAACACAAAATTAAATAGTAAAACAGGGGCACATATTAATAAATTGATCAAGTTTTTGGTAAAAATAGAAAATAATCCTAAACACGACCTAATTCGCTCTTTCTCCAAGTAGATAGCAATGCACTTCATCGCTACAATGTTTTCATATGATAGTTAAATCTCTTAGAACTCAAACTGATCAACTCCAGTTTTTACACACTTTTTGATTTTTTGCCTAGGCACATGATTAGCACAAACTACTAAAAAAAAATTAAGTTAATATAATAAGGTTAATTATGAAGTGGAATAGATAACCGTAAATTTCAAGGTAAATTTTAATAAATAATATAATAATGTCTCGATAATTGCCGGAAAGCCGAGACACACGACAGCTAATTATTTTGATTTTAACAATAAATATTATATAGAGAAAGACAAACATAGAGAAAGACAGCGCAAGTGAAAGAGAAAGAGATCGATAAAAAGAAACATATCGGTTAGTTAAACAATGTTAATGCAACAATGAAATTTTGATTCTTTATTTTTGTTGAATAAAACTTTCGTCAGTATTATTCTGAGGTGTTTCTGATTAAAATAAGACCAAACACGATATAATTTTGAACATATTTGCTTATTTAATAAGATTAATTTACTTTTTTTTTGCCTATTAAACATGTATCTAAATGTGATTTAAGATGTATCATATTTGGTCTTATTATAATTAGAAAAGTATCATAAATACGTTAGGAAAAGTTTAATTTAAAAAAAGCCAAAGATAAAAAGTTTTCATTATTGAATTAGAATCGTCTCATTAATATTTGAGTTCGGATCAAATTATACTACTTAGCCGTCAAGCTTTGCAATATATCAAAAGGAACACCAGGACCCTTTGAGCGGAACTCCCCGCAATATTGGCGATGAAAACCTTGAAATTAGGACGAACATCGTGTCCGGCAATTATTAAGATATTACTGTATTTCTAATATTGCTATGTCACTCCTCCTCCAATTTAAAATTGATCAATGCTCGTTCTAAGCAGTACTGGTTACGAGTTTAACGAGTCATGACAGAATAATTAACGGTAATCATGTAAAAAGGGGAGCTTCAATTCCGATTTTATTGAATCTCGGATATGTAAGTAGAGGGGAGGGTTCTGAGTCCTGAATAACATACACTTTGTCCGAGGCATGGGACGATCGTGATTCAAAAGTTGTGGCAAAAAGAAAATAGTACTTGTTACATTACATTTACTCCAATAGGATTGCGATCCAAATAGCGGTAAGGTATGATTAGTTTAAGTTAAGTTAGATACGGGGGCCGAGAGTCCAGATCCTCCTAAAAATCTAACCTGATCTAACTTTTGAATTGCGATGATCACACGCTTCGGACGAAATACGTGTTACTCAGGACTCAGGACCCCCCCCCCCCCATAACATATCCGAAATCCAATAAAATTGGAGTTGGAACTCCCTTTTTTAAATAATTACCTAATTAACATTTGAATGCAGAAAATATTTCACACCACTGTTCTTACGAGGCAAGATTTCATTTCTACATTCAAGATTATGTATCGCTTTAAAAACGAACAATAAATATGTTTATCCTCACTGCTTTACATTTTTTAAAAATAATGTCCGTTGATGTTTAAAAAATTTCTAAATTGAATTTTTAAAAATTTTAACTGTTTCTTTTTTAGATTTTAATACATAAAAATACTTCAGTTTCAATATTTATCTTTTATGTCCGTAATCTCTCTATTACATAGACATTCCACCCTGTATCTTTGCACACAGCATATGAGAGAAAATGATAATTATAAGTTTGATATAACACTATTACCAATGTCAATAATTTCAAGTACAAAATACCGTCCACCATAAAGCTCATTTACAATGGTAATTGTATAACAATTTTCAAATTTTTCATGCATTGTTTGTGACAGTTTCATATTCTGATTTGCTTACTGAGATATGTCCACTGTTCGTTGATGCCTAACTTAGCTGTCGCAGCCTCAGGAGCTTGCAAGCTCGCACCACGACAGTTAACGAGGAAGGTAGGTACGTCAGGAATTGCCTGCTCTTACTTGCCGCTTGCTTTCTTGGATCTGAATTGATGATGAGAGTGAGAATCAATGAGAGTAAATGAAATATAGTGGAATGCAATCTAAATGACATTCTACTTTTTGTTACTGTCTTTGAAGAATTAATTAGCTCTAAATTAAACATCTGAAACTGTATGTATGACGTACTAAAAAGAAGGAATATTGCAAAATTATTAGAAATATCCTTACTTTTTCTATGATTTTTACGTCGAAATGTATTATTCTTGAAAGTAACAGATGCACTCTATAGCATTTATTTAAAAATTAAACTGAAAATGAAGAAAATACAACAATGCATGTGCATACATAAATGTGAATATTTAAACTGAAGAAATTGTAAAATATGAAAGATATGTAAATGACATTTTTCTTTTTTCGACGAATTTTTAATATTCGAATTTTTGTTAATTACGAGTTACACATATAAAATGTCTCGCCAATATGATATTAATGCACTGTACCGATTCGATTTACGGAATTAAATAGAAAATTTTGAACTACTAATAGAAATAACATAATAGATGAATAGAATTGGCTTAAAAATACAAAAGAAAGAAATGTTCATAAACACGAGTCGATAGTACTTATATGTATTTGAGATATTTAATTTTGTAATATTTATAGATATTTTAAAAAGTTTAAGCTTATTACTCAACTTTTTCGCACTTACAAGATCATTTTACTTCTATATCATATTGTATTAATTAATAATGTCATGTACATATTTATAATATAAACATATATAATATATATGTACACAGGGTCGGTAAAAGCTATTACTCGAAATAACTCGTTATCTACTGATTTTGTCAGAAAATGGTTGAAGTGAAATTTATTGTATTTAAGGACTCTGATCAGATGAATACATTGTGTTTTGTTGATGCCTTATAATTTCTAAGAAATCAGAATCTTGAGTTTTTTAACAGTTATCTTATATATTTTTTACATTTAGTTGCAGCCGCTAAAAGAACGAATTCAACTACCGACAATAAGGTGACCTTCAGTTGACCGTGAACCTCAGAACGGAACGAAAATTTGTGAAGAATAACTTACTTTCAATGATTCCGTTTAAAGTAGATGTTGAGAAATTATGTCCGATACACTGCGAGCCGTTCGTGTTTCGTACCGATGAGACGCAGCGTCGCATCATTTGGCAAAATGCCACGATATGGGCTACAGTGATTGAATGTGTGCTCGTTGTTATTAACCACATGTAATTGAGAGCCATTTTTTTAATCGTATTACTATCAACGTTGAAAAGTAAGATCTTTGCGACAATCGGAAGAGATCTTCGCAGTGATTTGATTAAGAATAGTTGACTGTTCATGCTCCGAAAACTTGTCACTTTATCCTCGGAAGATATTGTTAACAATTAGTGGAATATAACTCGAGTAATTCACTACTCATTTTAGAAGAGACTATCACAGCCGAAATATATCGTCAGTATATCGAAGAAATGCACGAAAAATTGAAAATTCTATGTCCAGCACTCATTAAGTAGAGATGTGCGGATCGAGACTCGAAAATATTGGAATTCCCGACAATTTTGAAAACAACGTTCTCGAACAATGTTTGGCAACTAGCTTTGTTTTAGAATGGGCAAGCAATATATAGCTAGTCGTTAGAAATATCATCCGGGTTCTCGAAACTGCCGGGAATTCCAATATTCTCGACTCTCAAAATACTTTCGGGGCCGGATCTAATCCCGAAAAAATTCTCGACCTAATCCGACCTGATCCGACCCGATATTTTCGCGTTCTCGCACACCTCTGGAAGTAATATTACTATTCAAGTATAATATTCCATGATAGCAACTAATAGTCAAATATATTTATTAACCAACAATTTTCAAATAACTAAACCTATTGTAATATTTGACAAGATGGTGTTGAATTGCACAACACTAATTATAAATTATCACAAACATTCTGAATATATCAAAACTGAAGGTTACATATTCTTATTAGGAAAATAATATCTATAATGTACCTAAATACATTCAATTATAGTGAGATATATCCATAATATGTATATTTAAACATATGCACTATTGATAGAGGTTATTGTATCAATATAACTATAATATAATAATATAATATAATACAATATAACTATAATAGTATAATATAATAATATATTGTATCAATATAAGAATTAGACGTTTCAGCAGTTAGAAAGAGGGGGAAAATATTATTTATATCACAAAATAGATAATAAAGGCAAATTAAAACTTGTGAAAAATATATAAAATACATTTATGTTATAACAACATTAATAATAACGTTGTTATCACATATGTAAAACCCACTATAAATAAATAAATAATTTGAATAGAATATATATTGTTTCTATAATGAAAGGCATTATAATAGATGCACATAAACTCTTCCACACAGCCTAATATACAATAAAATTAAAAATATGTATTTGATTTTAATCTAGAATGATGATGAATATAGAGCACTCTATATTACATATACAGAGTAGGGCATTTTAAACAGGTCACCTAAATAACTCGCTTGTTTTTGAAGATAGGAAAGAAGATAGGAGTACTCTGAGACAATTTATTTTCTATTGCAGTTGACTTTGGGTGACCTTGAATGACCTTCATAATAGGTCATTGTATTTGCTTTGAAACACTCTATCAGAATGTAAGTAAAAAAATATACTGTTCCGTTTAAAAAGCAGAGTTGACCTTCATATCTCCTTGACGCCTCCACCTACAGAAAAATTGGTAATACCAGATTATGAGTCCCCCGATACCAAGTAAGTTTGATCTAATGCATTTTCTCCTATCTTCAAAAACAAGCCAGTTATTCAGGTGACCTGTTAAAATGCCCTACCCTGTATATGTATACTATTAAATACAGTGTATTATAAATGTGCATTACAAATTAAAAGAGAGTTACCTATTCTTCAAAATAAATTTAATTTACTAGTTAATAGACATTTATAAAAATCTTTATATCATACATTATTAAAAATATTTAAATGAAATAAAATTAATTATTTTGTTCATGCTAGCATTTGAATATGCCATTTCATTAAAAAAATGTAATTATTTCAAAATAACTTGTATTTTAACATACATTTTAAACATAATGTGAATAGTAAATAATTTAATAGAAATACTATATAGCATGAATGAATCAACTACATCTTTTATATCTTCAATGTATTAATTATTAGGTTGTCCCAAAAGTTTCCTTTATTTTATGAGACAATAATAGATGCACAACATTTTTTGTTTATATTATTTTACTGAATTACTTATGATCCAATTTGTACCTATTGGAACAATCTTGAATTTTTGGGATAACCTAATACTATATACAGCTACATTAATATGATCTTATTCATTAAAATAAAATGATATGTACATTTTTTTACCAAAAATTGAATTAATTGTTATATAGATATAGTTACTTAAAAACTGCATTTTATATTTAACTTAAGCTATGTTATGTTCAATCATGATTTCTGTTGGTTTACATATTAATAAAAGTTTGCATTATGACTTTAAACAAACTAGAGGCTAACATTTCAACATGGAAATTAATGATAAAATTATACTTTCAGTGGAAATCTGTAGGACATAATAAATGGAGCTCACACTACTTTACAAAAGATAAGAAATACATATGTTATATTTATTGATACAATGAGACGTTGTATAATAAGGCAGAGTAAGGAAAGAAAATGTTATAACTAAAACGAATGGACAATATATAATCAGGAAAATTAAAATTACTCCTAAAATGAAAAGAATTAACAATCAATATGCTATTGAAAAATAAGGAAATTATTTCAATGAAAAATGTTTTGGATACCACAAAATGACTGTTATAATAATAGGGCAGCATAAAAGGAACCATATATTTCTATAGCAAATAAAACAAATTGTTGGAAATTGCAAAAAGATATATAATTTGTAAACCAAATTTTTAGAACAATGTGATATTTCTCAATAAAGTTAAAATTAATGTATTCAATTTACACGAGATCAAATAATTATTCACAGCAAGTAAATCCAAATATAAAATGTGACAAAAAAATATAGGTCTCACAATCAAATGCACAAAGGATTTTATAGCATTATATGCTATGTAGTAGCAAATACTATTCTTATATCTTGCTTATTTCAGTGAATAAAATTATAGTAATATAATTCTTATGTTTTCATTGAATGATTAATTACTAACATATGCCTACAACCAATTTTATTTACAAAAAAATCTTTATTTGTCATGTTATTTAAACCATACAGATTTCCGTATTGTGTATATGTTCAGTTTTATAAGTAACTGTATATAGCGGTAACATAACATTTTAATCCACAAAAACTATAAATTATTAACAAACTTCATAAGACATAACGCATTCATGTTTTCTAATTCCAAATTTTGAAATTAAGTATAGTTCATCTTATTAATTTGCATATTATACACACATAATATAATCCTTACTACACATAATATGTACATAATATACACATCACATATATGATATAGCGTAAACTAACTGTAATTCAGTAAGTTAAAAAGTAATATAAGTTGCTATAAATAATGATAATGAAATTAAAAAATATACAACAAACGCACCATCATTACGAGTGGAAAAGGATGCTTATACACCCGAACTGGTGACTGATATTGTTGAACCATGTCACAATGTCTTCTTACAAACTGACTGCTAATTCAGACTGCAATATAAATAAAAATAAATAGAACTATAATAATTGAACTTAGTGTAATTAAATAGAACAAGTCAGGTCCACTAATAACTAACCGAAGAAAAAGCAAATTGTATAGGTTAAAGTGCTACAATAAGCCGATTCTTAACCTTCTTTTATTTTATTCAATATTTATGTCACTGCACACTATATAATTTAGAAATAACTTTGGCACGAAGTATTTAAAGTTATACAACTTATAAGGAAAAATTCGATAATTACTGTTTACATTATATAATACAGAAAACAGAAACAAAAAAAAAACACAAATTACACAGAAATATTAATGAACTTTGACAAATGGCGCAAGTGCAACTTGCCATTGCGTATAACCAACTGTAACTACATCAACGTAACTACAAACCAACATAAGAAGTATGACACAGGTCCCTATATTGGAACCAATCAGACCGAAATAGATAAAGGACGATTAAAATAGATAAATTTCAAATATTCGTATAATTTGAATCGTTCAATGAAAAAATCTTTCAAATCAGACTCATATTAATTGTAACTGTATGATTAAAAAATATATGCATTTGTTACAATTGAATAAGTGACTAATCTTATATAATTATAAATACTATATTGTACATAATAATGTATAGGAATTTCAATATGATTTGAATACAATCTTAATATGTATTGACTTATATATAAAATGTCAGTGTATGTATGTTAGTGAACATACATGAACTATCTTAAATTTAAATAACAATGTTCATATCTTTTACATAAACGAATTTGTAGTAACGATATTGATATGTTCAGATTCCTGTTATATGATATTAATCGATATTTATTTAAAAAAATAGTAAATTTACTCGTTGTCGATATCATCTTGTATCATCTGCAGATGAATAGTATTCTCTTTAGATAGAAGAAATTTATCGATCGTCTGAGGCGCTAAAGACAAGCATAACATTAATATAGGAGAGCATAAATCTAATGCTTTGAAAAAATAAATATTATTGATTAGTAATTGTGTAGATGGTAGTAAATTAATTTTTTGAGTTTCATAAAAGATGGGAGTAGGTAAAAGTCAATTTTCTGAAGAAGAGTTACAAGATTATCAGGTATGTGGTTCTTCTTAATAACTGAATATTCGTGAATTTAGTTTAGTTATTTAATTTTATTTTATATTATAGGATTTAACATATTTCACGAAAAAAGAAGTTTTGCAGTAAGTATACTTAAATAATTTAAATAATATCCATTTAATAGCTTCTTGTAATAGTTAGGTATATACAATGATTATTCTGACACGTTGGTTTATTTAATATTAGAAAAAGGAAAATGCATAGCTATTTATGTTCTGTTTTTTACAATAATAATATAGATATTACTTTAGATTTTTAACCTTTTGATGTAATGTATTTCAGTGTATTTATGAAAAATAAAAACAGATTTACTTTTGTATTTTACATATATGTTTCAAAATGAAAAATGAATCTGTTTATATTTTATATATATTTTATACATGTTTCAAGTATTATTCTGATTATTTTGTAAAAACAGAAATTGAGTATATTGACCTCATTTTCCAGTTAGTAAGAGAGATAATTAAATATATATTTTACTTTCAAGCAACCTACAACATTTACCTACAACATTTGTATTTATTATATCTAAGAACTATTAATGTTCAATATTTTATTAACTGTATCACAGACACATACATACAGAGCACACACAATAAAATATCAATAATTTTGTGATTGTGGTTTATTCTTAAATAGTTATTATGATCACAGAATTAAGAACATTCCTTATACTCTTATGTATTATTATGTATTATTAGCAACTTTTAATATTTCTGTATTTAAACTAACAGTCTATATATTGAAAGTTACTAATTCATGTCTACAATTTTGATTTTATATGACAGTGCACATCAAAAGTTTAAAGCACTTGCCCCAGAGAAGGTTGGTCATAATAGAAATGCAAAACTTCCAATGTCTAAAATCTTACAATATCCTGAATTAAGAGCAAATCCTTTTGGAGACCGGATTTGTAAAGTTTTTAGTTCTAGTCAAGATGGAGATTGCACATTTGAAGATTTTTTAGACATGATGTCTGTTTTTAGTGACGCAGCTCCAAAAGCTGTAAAGGCAGAACATGCTTTCAGAATATTCGGTAATATTTACATCTTATTTGTCACTTTCCTTATAAATTTAATTTATTGATTGAGTTATATTGTATACAGATTTTGATGGAGATGATATGCTTGGTATTGGAGATTTAAGACAAGTTGTAGATAGACTTACTGCTCTACAAAGATTAAACGAGACAGATATGCAACAGGTTCTCCAATATATTCTTGATGAAGCAGATTTGGATGATGATGGTGCACTTAGCTTTGCTGAATTTGAACATATTATAGAAAAAAGTAGCGATTTTTCAAAGTAAGATATAAATTTTATTGTCATTTTTATTTGTTATGATACTAACATTAAATTTATTTTAACATATTCATTATTTTCAGGAGTTTTTGCATACGTTTATGAGACATAAAATATTGATGAGAAAAATAGTAGAAAGGCAACATAAGACTGAATATTATATTAATATCGAGACACTTTGATATAGTCAATAGGCCTAATAATTTGTACCATAAAAAAAGTAATTCTGAGAATTTAAAAAGTGTGTTAATGTTTCCTGAAGGCCTACTATGTGCTAAAATTAGTTTTCTCCTTTTAATGATACATGTTATTTAATTAATGTTTTTATTACTAATTTTTAAGAAATAATAATGTATAATAATTTCATGCTAAAACAAAGATTAATATTTATTCCTTAATATTAAATTCACTGCCTTAAATATATCATTTGTTTTGTTTGCTTTATAAGATACTAGAATTAAATTTCCTTCTATATTATGAAATATAATATATATATAATAAAGAAATGTTTCTATATGTATATCATACAAGTTATTATTAAGTTATTATTAGTTATTAATTTATATTGCCATTAATTTTTAATACTACTTGTTCATATTTATATCTTTTTGTATTGAAAATATTAAAAGTGGGTTTAAAAACTATGTGTGAATAAAATAAATTACTATAATATTTAAAATAATTACTATAATATAATTATATAATATTTTTATTTATAATATTTTTATATTTTAGATATTGTTTTATGTAGTGAAAGATCAGGAATATTCCTGGATGGTGTATGGAATAATTTTGGTTCACTAAGTTTGTCCTACACTATGGATGTCAGCATTAGTATTGGGTCGCCCGGAAAGTTCGTTCCGATCTTTAAGGAATTTGATCGACATGAAAGACCTGAGAGGTTCTGGAAAGATGGAATATTCAAGTTGCGTGAAAGATGGAAAAAGGTTGTGGAACAAAATGGCACCTGTATAACTCAATAAATGTATATCGAATCGAAATGTAAATCGGAATGAACTTTCCGGACAACCCAATACTTGTACACAGCGATTGTATTTAACATTAACTTTTTTGAACTCATGTAACAACAAGCTTGAATAACTTTGGAATACTAAATGCTATAAGTTTATGTATCTGTCTTGGAGTTGATCATATATCTATCTAAAAAAATATACCTAGACGGAAAAAAAAGGAAACAGCTTCACCTTCAAACCTTATAGGCACTTTTTACTTATAAAAATATATTTATCATAAAATGTCTCTAAAATGTCTCAAAAGTTCCTGTATAACAATAGTTTGATATAATCACAAGGAGAAAATATAATGAAGAGCCCTATATGTGATGTAAGATTCTCAAATCTGACGATATATACCAACAGCTTACCTCATACAAGTGATAGAGGAGAAGAATAAATGTTCAATAAGAATAAGCAATAAATATTCCTGTAAGAAGAATTATAGAAAATACACGAATTATGGAAAAATGGTAGTTATATAATGCAATATAATATTCATCTACCTTCGCATTTGTATGAAATAAAAAGGGAGAAAGTAAGAAAAATGCGAAAGAAATTAAGCAGATATTAAAGGTTTAATTGATTAACTATGAACTGATGTATAAATAAATGATACCTGAGAGGTTGTTTTAAAATAAGGATATAATTTGATAATTTGTCCATATATCTCCTTTGTCTGTATATCCTGCATTGTTAATTCATTACACTGTTAAAATATTCAATATCTAAGACAAACAATGGGGAATGGAAAAAAACTTAAAAGTTAAAGCAAGAGAAACACCATAAAATATAATCAAAAATGAATGAAAAATAAATGAAAAATAATTGACATGCAATAAATAAATACAATGTATATTAATTATCTCAAAATTGATCTATTATACAAGTTATTAGTATTCATATATATGCATAAGTACCAATTTTAGTATTAATTTTACACTTTTTTCTTCTCACCATTTTATGCATTTACTTTTCTTAAGGCTTTTGTGTGATTGAAGTTTACAGATAATAAATCAATAATTTCTTGTAAAAAAAACAATATACATTTTTCCTCTCATCAGTGGCAAAAGATTTTGACAAATAAAAAATAACCATTTAGCTAAGGAAAATATAGAGATTCTGTAAAAAAGGTAAATATTTTATCAGCTTTAGTCAGTGAAAAATCATATATAAAAAACAAACACATCAAAATGTAGACATTTTTCTCTTGAATAACATGTGGATATTGTTAGACCATTAGAAAGTAGTGCTTTGAGACTTGTTGCTACATACAAAGTACATAAACCATAATCCATAAAATTAACCAAGTATGAGAAGAGTTTTAGAATGTTGAAGTTTAACTATTGTGAATTATGAGCACAAAAGAATATGTACATAATATATAATAAGGAAAAACATTTTGATTTATTTAATTCTTTATTAAAATCATCAAAAAACACTTTGATTTATTCTATAGACTCAAAATGATACGTAAAGTGCATCATGATAACTGAAGAATCGGTCTCATGAAAGCTAGCCTAAGTCATCAAAAATAATAGAGAGTTTCTCAAAGAGTAATATAAAAGTGGAATGAAAGCGTTGAGATAATAAATATAAGCTCATAATTTACTAACAAAATACTATTCGGACAATATAATACATGTTACATAATAAGGGTGTCAGTAGAACACAAAATAAACAATGAGACAATTGTTTGTACGTATGGTTTTCGGAGCAGAAAATGATTAGGGGACGGTTCTGTGATTAGTTTTAATGCTTCGGAACAAAGCGACACAATTGCATGAAGAAAGAGAATTCCTATCCAACTTTCAGACGAACACAGGGTGGTTGGAACGGTTTAAAAATTATCACTCCATTCGTTACGCATCTATAGTATGCATTCACAGTGAGAAGTGAGATACTGATAAAACCGCAGTCAATTATTTCATGCTACATTTATTACTATACTTGAGCAGCACTTTTAAGTTCATAATATCTACAATATGGATAAAACTGAATTGACTTAAAAGTATAATTATCGTTTTATAATTATTATTACATTAGTCTTTTATTAACAGTCGAATTGATTAGACGATAACAATTTAAAAATTTAATATATTATATATATTATATGAACGTATAAAGCATTTAATGTTTGCATGAAATAATATATGTAACATATATGTAATGTAAATATAGTAATAATATTATAAATATATGTAACCCTTACAAGGTCACTATTTTATTTTTAGAATTTTAAAAAAGTGCTTCCTGTGTGTGTTCTACGATTTCAGATCGTATTTATTGTACGATTTAAAATGTATTTAGAATAATTTACATCATTAGCAGTAAAATGTAAAGAAACGTGGAATTTATTTTAGTAGGTAATTTTTATTAATGATAAAATAAAATTATGACTAGATGGTAATAACTACATATGTAATTGTAAAAAATAAAACTAACGTTAACCCCGTGAACGTTATAGTTGTGGTTTATCGCTGAAAGTGTACAATGTACTTCACAGTGGCACGAATTTTCTTCCACTAGCGTATATGTATATATGTCCGTTATAATCAATACAGTATCTTGATAGCTATTTGAATTTACTACTGAACAGGAAAAAATAAGTTTGAAGAAGACGGTTAGTATGATGAGACATTGGAAGGTACCAACGCAGAACAATCTCATAGGACAACGTACCCGACATAAATTTTTATAAACCAATTATATCCGTCATTCTCTCTATACATGTGAATTGAGTTTAGTTTTAACGCATGCGACATAATAGCTTAAAGGGTTAATGTATTTTTAGAATGCTTGTTTTATAAAAAAAAGTTTGTTCATTATTATGTGTTTCTAAAATCATGTAACTTACAAAATCCATTATTTTTCATATATTTTTTTTAAAAGAAAGACACATTTTGACTATAACAATAAAATAAATAGTACATTTTATATAATCAATTGTCATTCTTAATAATACATTATATCAATGAATATAATTTGATAAAGACAATGTAGAAAACATACATATTATATGTACATTTCTAGTTATGTAGAAAAGAAAATAAACTGTATTTGTTTATCCCAATAAAAATATATGAGATAATAAAAATTACGCAACATACAATAAATAATGATTGAGATATTTCGTAATTTTGTAAAATATTGAGCAAGAAGAGAATGTAGAATGGCAATGAAAACAATAGGAATATATAAGGATTTTTGGTGACATTACCTAAAATACTGTATCTAACGAAGCACGTGTAACATTGTCAAGATCGAAAAATAATAATGTTACGAATATAAAGTGAGAGTTATTTCTGGAGAAATATTCAACTTCAAACTAACTACTTGAGTATTTTAATATAATTGTAAATAGCATTTTTATTTGAAATTTTAACGACGTACCTTTAGAACAAAGAAACAACAGTTTTTCAACAGCTGATTTGTCCATTGTAGGTATTTGATTCTTTCGAGTGAAAAAGTGAAGGAATAATAAGTAAGTCATGAATGAGAAACTGAATTATATAAAGCTAACGTAACAAGAAACAATTAATTGTTTTTGTTAGCATTAAGTGTAACGTCCAAAGGTTCGTCGACATTTTGCGATGGACTGAGTTCTTGTTGGGGTAGCTGATGGAATAAAGTAGCGGTCGGTGTATGTCGGGGTGGACCCTTCACGGTGAGATCCATCTCAGCCTCTTGAGGCCTATCTCTAACGGTTAAATTGATATCTCTTTCTACTGGACTACCGCATATTCTTGGTGGAGAACCACAACCACATTTCATTCTTTCTGAAGACTTTTCACAAGTCAGAGAATATCTGAAATGTAATAGTTGTCCTTTTTATGAGAACGAAACTTTAGTATATGTAAAATATAATAAATATGTAATAAAATATGTAAAAAGTTGTAAGCTGATGCACCTAGTTATAAAAATAAAGTGTCTTTCCGTATTTACATATATAGATATGTTGCATAGGCATGTTACAGTAATAATGAACACATTAATTCAATATCTAAATGTATGGACATAGATACATCTAATCTCGTAAATTATATGTACCTACTAGGAATCACAAATATTTTTATACTTATGCATATTTTTTATATTGCAGATACTAAATACACACTTCATAATTAAATATCTAAGATGAAAATTTACATCGCGCGATAAACTGTTAAACTAAACTTGATCAATCGAAATTTCATGTTTGCATTCTAAAGACTATTTTAAAAAACTCAGTATAAGATGACCGATCTTTTTTGTAACCTTTTCAGTATGTTGTAACAGTAATTTCCTCTATAGTATTGAGAGCAATGTAACATGAAATACTTTTATGTAACATTACTAATTACCGTATCCTCTACCTAAAGTAGCTATTATTGGAAAAGTTTAAATAAATCAAAAGCTGAAATAACGTAAAATTAATAAATTAAGAACTTTCCTCTTAATCTTTTATTGACTTCGAATTTGGAATAGTACTATTTCTTTATATTATATAACATTGATGGTTTTGCTACAACAGGCGCATACGTGTGCGAATATTTTCCTTTGAATCGAAATATAAATGTCGAAAATATGCGAGGGTACGGCATATTCACATACTCCGTCGAATATCAAGGAAATTAAATGTAAAAGTTAATCAATCAAAAGTCTAATTTAAAACACGTCTATAAGTACTTAGGTACTAGGTAGAAATAGCATAGCGCAGTTGTAAATTAAAGTTTTAAGAAGGCTATCCATTGATATAGCCGCATCCAGTAACGCATCCATTTCCTAAAAACATTTAAATTTTGCGCTGCAAGAGTTATTTATAAATTAATATTCTGTCTGAGTTACGATTTTTCATTAAATCTAGGGATATGTAAGGTATTAAGATTAAAACGTATATCTACTTTCGAAAGGCAGGGAAGAACAGTTAGGAAAAAGAGTTTTGAGTTTGCGCCATGTAATAAATAATACGTTTCGATACTCAAAATTTCAAACACTGTCCATTGATTTTACGACTATGTTATATCGTTTTCATTATAATTCTTATTCTATTATTTGCATGTTTGAATTAGTAAAAATAGAATATGATTAAGGAAAGTAACTTTATTACCCGTGAGGAGGTGGAAGAATCCTGTAATCTCTGCAAACGGATAAAGTTGAAGTGTCAGGTATTTTGTCCGCGTTGCTCGCTGTTATAGTTATAGGTGGTCCGTTGGTGGTAGCAGAGGCTGAAGGCGGTGGGGGCGGAGGAGGTGGGGGAGGCGGGGGTGGTGGTGTCGCAGCATCAGGTCGTTCCAACGATGCTGTAGGTGGCGGCCTTAAAAGAAGGGGAGCTGCACTTCCTAATCCCAAACATCGCATTCTCCATGCATCTTGCAACAATTGCAATCGGGCTTGTTTCCGCCACTTTGCTCGCCGATTCTGAAACCAAACCTAAAATAGCAAATAATTCACGTTATTCTTTCATAAATAAAATAAGTATTTTCAGCTGAAAAGTAGCTACACATTATGAAATGCCGATAGGTACTTATTTTTCTAAAATGTAGACACTACAGATTTTATGGTTTATAGTAGAAAACAGGCGGCAAATAAAATAGTTAAATAATCTAGCACTATTTAATTTTTTATGATGTTTCAATTGTGTTTAGATGGACTTGTAAAATAATATTGCAGATTTTATTTTACTAATCACGCGTATCGGTTATAGAAATAGGTTTTTGAACATTTTCTTGTCGTATTATAAATACAATTTTTAATATCTATCATTTTAGTCTATTACCGATTTCTCTATCGCTAATCAAATATTTCTTTATTAACTATTTGCTTAAATGTTTCCCACAAGGAAAGTAATATTAATGCTCCTTACGTAACGAATTATTCGAGCATAGATCGATGGTTACAAAAAATTATTCTCCACAAAATGTAAATCAATATTTACTATAAATTGTAAAGAAATATTAGCGTTGCTTTTGTAATTTGTAGAAAAATAAGTACTTTTGTTATTTAGTTATAATAATATAATTTAATTATGAAACATTCTAAAATTATGTACTTGTAAATATCCCCCGCAAAAATGATGATCTTTTCAACTCTATAAAGTATTCTGTTTTATTATATTACCTCTTTGAAGCTCTAAACGCATAGTGCAGCTTGACTCCGTCAAATAGCGAAGAATAAAATGGCCGTAGCAAACGAGGTTTTTGAAAGGTTCTGTATCCATCAACAAATTCGAAAGAAATTATAGTAGTTGGGCGAATGGACAATTTTGACACAGAATTTGAGCTAAATGTAGATAGATATTAATCAAACTGTGGGAAATTATATTTTATAAATAGACTTGAAGACACGTTACATCAATGTTGAAGTAGCTTTATAGTTTTTGAATTATTTTTTAAATGTGTTTTTCATTATTCGGATAATTCTAGTAAAAAATTTTAAGTGATGTCAATCCCAGATTTAAAAACGATTGGAGTGAGAAATAAAAATCTCTTATATACATTTACATAGTGTCTAAATAAATTGAAATTTGGTTTCGTATAAAGAAAGATGTAGGTATAAAGCAACATCTAAAAAGCGACTTTTCTAAAAATAAAGTACTTTCCTGTTAATTTGATTATAAGAAAGAAACAAAGAAGAATATCTATTTATGGGTTAACAGAGAAAAATATTTATGTTTATTAACCTGAACACGAGCCTCTGAAAGTGAAATCCTAAGAGCGACTTCTTCTCTTAGGAAAACGTCAGGATAGTGCGTTTTCTGGAACAGCGACTCCAATTCTTGAAGTTGTTGCGGAGTGAAAGTCGTCCGATTGCGTCTCTATTCAGACATGATTAACAATAATTAATGATCGTATAAAAATATTTACTACTACGTTTTATGCCCCTTAACTTATATCACATGGCTGATCTCATTGTTAGATCAGATTATCATAGATATACCTACACGTGTGGCATTGAAAAATAATATAAACAATTTCTATTGATTTTCTTGCCAAATAAATAAAAATGCGCTATATATGTTTGGTATGGTAAAATAAATAACGAGAAATACTAAAAATATTAATATATTAAAAATTAATTTAGATTTAATTTTAATTACAGAGAGACCATGATTCTACTAAATTATGTTGAATTTTATTTCACTTTACTTCCTTATTTCTTTACATCAACTTATTTCCCCTTACTATTCAGAAAAATACATACTTTATGTAGATATAAGAAAATTTCTGTTTGACACTAAGTATATACCTATCGTAAGTAGGTACATATACCCTTAGAATCAATCGAATTGTTTTTGTCGTTTCGATTGTTCATATTATTACGTTTTAAAGCAACTACTTTTTTTTTAGTTTTACTCATTTTTCTGTGTTTTTAAATTTCGATATGTATAAATATCAGTAGGTATATTTGCTGTACCTCCGAAAATCTATCATCTAAAATCTAACGAAACGTTATTTAGATGATGTACGACGTCATGAAATTCCAATAAATTTTTATGACATGCATACATACTTTTAATATACGAAGTATCAAACTGGATAAATATTAGTAGATTTTTAAATTTATTTTTACGATTTTTTAGTATGTTTACACACTGTTGCAACTAGGTTCTTTTTTTACCTATTATGTATTAATACATGCTTTCATATACTATATGTAGGTATATACTATCTATACCTATATTATACATATATATATACACACACACATACATAAGTAGGCATCAATTAAAACATAAGACAACAACAGGTTTTTTGTACGTTACGGAAAATAAAAATCATAAATGATAAAAGAATAGAAATAACTAATTAATTTTACGAATTGTGTATTAATGTGAAAATTAAAGCGATATATAATTCTTTTATTTTAGAAATACAGTTTACAAGCATTAAAGTACTCTTTTTTTATAACTGCTTATATTATAGAATTTATTACATATAGGTGTATAAATTTGAGGTTGATCGTTGTTACGTAATCGAATAATGGTTAAGCTTTTGCCATTTGGAATATTCACATTTAACAAGAATTTTTTATGGAAGAAATTACATGTATTTTGGGAAGTATCTTATTACGTTTTTACGTAACTTGTAAAGTTTGATAAAGCTGTAGATATATGAATTAATCACGAGAGGAGTAGTTCCTTCCTGCTTTTTTTCGGTTCATTCTTACATTCCTTGTGCTTGTAGATTAGTGCATTAGTAAAGAGTTTTATATAAATTTTACGCATTGTGTAACTACGGTTTTAGGTATAACGATGGTTCATGTATAGATACTTATCTGTTACAAACAAATGAACGTTTGTTTATCTCTACTTTTTTAGTTATATAGGAATAGTTAATAATTAATAGTTGATAGTTATTGCAGCAAAATACGGCGCAGTTTGATTTTAGTCCGCTGTCAATTATGCACCTGCTTTTAGGTAGTGCTGGAGTTCTCTTTAACGATAATAAATCGTTTTGTAGCGATCGGGAAAGCATCTTATAACATTCAATTAAGTATAAAGTTCATATTACACATTTGAGCGTAAAAACTTACAATTAAATTACTATCAAAGCAAATGTACCAAGTGGGTATAATCTTCTAAAGAAATAAATCGATGATTCATTTATATGATAAAGCAGAACATAATAGAACACAATCATAATCAATAATCGATATTTTACTAACTGGAATAATACGTAAAAGAATTAAAAGGCTCTTTTATAACGACAGAATTTGTTTACATATGAATATGAATTTAACGACAAAATTTTTATCTTGTACCTACATATGTGTACAATATTTTTCAGTCATTGGTTTTGAATAAATGAAGGCAATCTGCTTCATAAGGATTAAGCGATACCTAATTAAAACGAGCTAAACAACACTTCCGCCGTTAATTGTTATTTTGAATATGTTCCTATCACACATCTTTTTCGTAGGTATAAAGCATTATATCGTTAGATAATAATAAAAGGTAGAATTATACAAAATATGCATAAGTGAAGATTATGTATGAAAGAAGGAACAGAGCAAAAGCAAGTTGCGTGGGAGAAGGGAGAAGAAGGAGATTCGACAGATACCTATCGAACAGTTAACTGCTTTTAATAATACAAGCACGAATACGTGAAAATATATATATAAAAAAGAAAAAAAAATAGCTAAACAGTAGCAAAAAAGAAACGTACACTGACCTGACGACGTCTTCCAAACATATACTCGGTGAGCAAGTCAGCCTGAGGGCCTAGGGGTGATAAATACGGGCCTGCCATCCTGTTATAAATTGTCGGTTGTTTGGCAAAACTAACAAAGATATAGCTTTGCGTTCTTCCTACCCTGGAATCTCACTGCGAGAGAGTCGCTTTATCGTTCTCGATAGACGACACCGAGGAAACTGAAGTCTCCTTTCGAGAGTTCACCCTCGATCAAGCTCCGAGTTGCGTGCAGAACGGGGGTTGGTTTATATCACGGGATTGGTCCATCGGTCCTAGGGGCGGTACCACTTCCATGGAGATAAGTACACACCCCTCTTGTGGAAAATTCACTAAATCGTACCGCGCAGAATTTTTTCTCCAAAGAACGTTGATACCTGAATTTTGATTTTTCAAGATTTTCTCTCGCTTTTTACAATTTGTATTCTTGAAACTCTTCTTCGTTTATGTAGTTTGCTATTCCGCTTTGTTCATTAGATAATTTTCTTGTTCCGTTAGCAATTTTTCTCGTAAGGGACACATCGCCTATTTAATATTCATTTTAACGTTTGGTTAAGCTTCAACTTTTTCACCTTTCATTTTGAATCGAGGTTATAACATATAACTAGAAATTATACCGTCGCCGCTGTACAGAATGAAAGCGTTATGCTGTTGCTGCATCGAAAACAGAAGTAGGTAGACGAAAACAAAACGACAGACTGAAACGTTCAACACAAAATTTCTTTGTCCAAATAAAAGTTATTTAGAAGATATATTCGAAATACATACTTAAGAGATTTGAGTAGTTTGGATTACATATTTATTATTACCAACGCGAATGGATTATAAATTTATAAGTTGTATATCGCTCGTAAAAGTAAAAATTAGGAGTACATATACCTGCATAGGTATCGTTTTTATGCGAATAATTTAATGGTACCTATTAGGCGTGGCCACGCCAATTAGGTGGTGTTTGAATGAAGTTTGTAATTTCTAAAATACGGCAAAGTATTCAAGTATCAGTATCTACATGTTACAAATGAACTAAAGATTAAGCACAATTATAATCAAATTTTGTTTTAGATCGTATTAGATCGTATTACATCTAGTCGCTAACTATATGCAATCTAACATTGTGGCGTATAGAAATACATTGCGGGAAATATAGAAGGAAAAGTAAGAAACAATACAAACGAAACGAATTAAAACTTAACAAGCGAATACGTAGTAAGTGCTGTAAACGAAAATGGAAAGAAAATAAAATAATAATATTTAGCAATACAATTATAACGTATTTCCTTCCTTTCGGTACTTATGCCAACTTCATTGAGCGTTTATTACACAGAAATGCCGACAACGAGAATATTATACCTACTTCATCTCAAGGAACAAGTGTTCCAGCTAACTGCAATTTTATGTCGCTTGTATTTTATTTCTTCTATAGAGTTGTATAATTTCAAAGTATATACATACTAATTTGAGATAAAACGAACTAAAAGATATAAGAATTAGGGAAATAGGGAAAACCAAATGGAAATAAAGAAGTAAAAAGTGACCGACCAAAAGTGGGAAAAAGAGAAGAAGACCGCGAAAAAAATGGAGCTGCAAGGGGAGGAAGAGAAAAAACAGAAGAAGAAGCGTAAGCAGAAGAAGAGGTAGAGGAAGAAGGTGCACGAGTTTAGTGATAGGAGCCGTAGCGAAATCCAGAAAGTGATGCTCGGTATTCGTATAGCATAGCGCATCAGACAGGCACATACCCCGAAGCCATGTAATTCATTACTAAAGCAATCTCACCCTGCCCTATCTCTGCCCCTCTCCTGAACCCTATCCAGCCCTGCACACCCTCTCCTGACTTCAGCGGTGCGCGCGCGTTATAATATAAAAAAAAGGAAGAACCAGCCGGATGAGGAAGGAGAAGGGCCCGAATAGAATAGCGCCCCTGACGACAAAACAAAATGAAACACAAAGCCGTGTTTTCATAATTAAAAAGATTGCATGCACTGAGTACAGTTCTCTCTTGCTCTCGCTTTTTCTCTCGTTGGCGTTCTATGCTCGCCTCCTGTACGGAGCCTTTCTGTTCGCTACGCTGTATTTCTCTTTTTCCCTTTCCATCTGATTTTCTCTGTGATTGTCCGCCGAGTCTTTCTTTCTGGACGACGCTCTTTCTCTCTCTCTCTCTCTCTCCCTCTCCCCCTCTCTCCCCCTCTCTTTCTCTCTCTTACCCTGACTCTTCTTTTTATATTCTCGCTATTTTAATGATCCAAATACCTGCAAAATGTTTTTATATTAATTTAATTATAACTAGATTTTATTAATTATTTTGCTTCAACGGACATTCGTTAGGTAAATGTATAGATACATAAACGAACAGCGCCATAATACGTATACTCGTTATACAATATTTATATGCTTTGTTGTATTCTATCGGTGAAAGAAACTACGGAAATAGAAGAGAGATTGGAGAGAAATTATCAAAACTCGTGCATTTATTATTCTCTCTTTGATCTACTTTTTTGTTTTCTACCTTTTGTAGTTGCGAGAGATGGTATATTTGGAAATATATGGTATATATATATATATATATATAAATATTTGGAAATAGATGGTATATTGGAAATGTAGCGATACATCTATTGCGTACATTGCTTTCGATAGGTATATCTACTTATCGTTTGTTTAATCTCCACATATGTACATACTTACATAACATATAACAAATCCATATATACTAAGCGAATCTCTGTAGCTACATATACCGAAGAGTGCATTATTTTTTCTTTGCTGTGATCTTCGTATACGATATAAAATGATATGAAATATTTACTGCGTGTTAGTCAGCTAATGTTAAATATTTACAAAAACGAAGCCATCTCCGATTTTGATAATTTTTTAATATGTTGTCAAAATCACCACTTGAATCGTGTTGCGAAGGTTTCAGTATAATAGGGATAAATCAAATGCATGGATGGGAGAGGGGCTCTGCTGCCCCTTTTCCTACACTCCCGCTCGGTGAAAAATCTAACTTTAGTCAAACTCATTTCTATTTAGATTTAAATTAGATTAAGATTAGCTTAGATTTTTTCGGGACCACACTTTTATTTCATAACATTAATTCTATAATACACATCTAGTTATGCGATATTAAAACATAAAATATTATGTTATCCGGAAAGTTTCTTTCGTTTTAAAGGGAAACAACAGATGCACGACTTTTTTGTTTCATACTATTTTATCGAATTACGTATGATCGTAATAATAGAAACGGAACAAAATGGGTCATACGTGATTCAGAAAAATAATACAAAACGAAAAATGTCGTGCGTCTATTGTTTCCTTATAAAACAAAAGAAACTTTCCGGACAACCTAATAATAATTGTACCTAATAATAATTTGTTTATTTATTTCTGTCGGAGCCATTAGAAATATCATCGGCATAGCCCTCAATAAGAGAAGTAAATGTGAGCATTCGATTTACTATATTTACGCTTTATTAGATTACAAATGGTGTCCAGAAAATTATGTATTTTTGTGTAAACTCTTTTTGATAATAAATTTTTAATTTGAAATACTGCAACTTGAAAACATATTAAAAAAATTCATTTCTTTTGTATTATCAAATTAGTATTTGTTTATACGACGATATCAAATATCGTATATGTAGTTATTACAAAAAACAATTGTTTTTATCGTTAGGTTATTCTACTGCTTTATTCCCTACCCTATCTATTCTAGTCTACCCTACTGCTCTACTTTTATCGCTCAATGAATGTTGTACATTATACATATTCCTTCAAGTTGTTAAAGTGCATAATGTGTATTCATTGAATTGTATGTTTCTCTCTTCAACCTTGGTTTACAATATAATATATACCTAAACGTAATACCTACTGTGAAAAGTCGTATGAATCTGAAACGTTGAACATTATAAATATCGCGTTATCTATTAACAATAAGCGTGTGCTTCAAATTGCAACATTAGTTTCGTTAGAGAGTTTGCAAATATCAGTGTGTAGTGAACGTTTTGTCGTCATAAATTAAAGTTTATTCTATAAACTTAATGCTTATGTAGAAATTAGACTTGACAAAAATATACTAGTTCATTTAATCGTTTGAAGAATTTCAACCATATACATGTACACACATGGTTACACAAATCACGTAACAAAGTGCCCCATTTATTTCTCTGCTAATACTCATTTCTTTTTGAACAATTTTTACAGTGTATTACTACAAAATACAACATCTTTGAGATCTTTAAAATCCACTATTACCTCACTACATAATTGTAAGTATGTACACAGATATAATTTATAATATAATCGACTTAATACTGTGCATAGTGTGTACTTAGACCTTAAACTACTCCTTTATATGTAAATAGGTACCCATGTAAGTACATACATATTTCGCTATGATTTTAAAAAGATATAGGTAGCTACGAAGTTGAAATTTCGTATGCGATTTAAAAATACATAGGTATGTACCTATAGGTACAATTCAATATTTTTACTAATACATTGATTATTTATTCCTTGTTCTTAAGTATAAAATTCTTTTTTCCTATAGTAAAACTGCTTATTCTATCGATAATCCCTTACAATGTATAATAAATATCGTGCCCACCATTATGCCAAGTTATTTACATACATATGTACTCACAACATATATATATATATATATATATATATATATATATATATATATATATATATAAAATAAAAAAGTAAAATTATTTAAAAATAATATTTGTGTACAATAAATTCAGTAATCTAAAATCGTAGTTTTAAGAAAAGGTTAGAAATACTAAAAAAATTAAAAGTTATTAATAATAGGTACCACAAAAAGATTGAACAAACTATAACAATTTAATTAATAAAAATGAATATTACAAATATCAGTCGTGAAAAATTGTTATTACAAAATTGAATTCTTTTTTCAATTAATGCAAGAAGATAAATAAATATTTTGTACTTAGGTACTACAACATTCTTTTCCAAAGTGATAAGTCCCTTCCTCAAGGCTATTGTAGGATGAAAATGCGCGCTTTAGTCTGGTTCGACTAGATAATCTAAAGTAAAATAATTTTACAAAAGGCCAATTTTAACGGTACATAATATAGACGTGAATTGTATTCCTTTCTTTTTTATATATAGATATCAAAAGTCTTATTGTCAGGATGTTGTTATTCGATCGATCTTAAATCTTATGTCGATCTCCAATTTCCCGTAATAACTTAACGTAAAAGTAAGTAATATTCAAATACGAATAGTAGTAATAAATAATAACGACGTTTCTCTGTGCTTCAATCGCTCACCATTTTTGTTATATTTTTTATTTAAATAAAACTAATCTGAAATTTCATAAAATACGCGTAATTGTGTAGATATTACATTTACATGTGTAGCTATCAACAACATATATTTAGCGGGAAGGCAATTAAAAACAGGTTGTCAGGAGAAACGAGGGCCTCGAAGTTCCTTTATAGGGTAGAATAATAATGTCCAGGACCGCCCCTATCATATGATCAATTAGCTTCCGTTTACTTTACTTTGTGTCTCTCATTCATTCTCTGCAACTATTATACTACGTTTTTATTTTGATTTACTTACTTTATATATACGAATGTAAACGTTTCATGTATAAAATATACCTACTTGTCAATCCTAAGTTATTATAATATTTATTGTTGTTAAATATAAAAATTATTTATTACTTGTGAGTACGTTGTTGTATAAATACGATGCAAATAAGAAATTTTTATGCCACTTGCATTTATTTTCACAAGAAATGATACATTATCTTATTTAGCTACATATTATTTTGATATAATTATGCGTTAGTTTCTTCCAGTCATTGTATTATTTATTAAGACTATTATCTTCATGAAAAAGAATAATCATTTTATATAATTTCTTATTTTGCATTTGAATAAACATTTCCTCAAATAATACCTGTATGCAATAATTTTTTATTTATTTCGTAAACTAAAAATCTTTTCACAGTTTCTTCCGCTCACAATTTCAAACGCGTGTTCTTCAAATATTATCGAAATTATAACGATTCCAAGAGCAAATACTGTTATGTTGTAGGTATAATAACTTGATTATGTTGTTTATGACTTAATCGTATGAAAAATATGTGTTATTTAAAGTCCAAATTACTTGTTATTTCTTTGAAAGAGTTATCAAAAATGGGAAAGCGTTTGAAAATAATTTATTTAACCTGAATATGAAATATAGGTGCATTCTCTATTTCTAAAGTAAAAATAATAAAGTAGTTGGAACAATTCATTATTTCAGATTGTTATTTTTTATGTTTATTTCAAATAAAATTTGCCCAAAACTATCTATAATCCTATTTCTAAATCATAACTTTTAGGAGTAGGTATATTTAATTCAAGTGAATTAAAAGTAACAGCTGTAATGAGAATGAAAACAAAAATAATTAAAGAATTAGGATAAAATTTAAGAACATATTATAAAAATTAAGACAGTCACATTTAAAACACGATATTTTCACTTCGTCGGTCATATAATTAATTATTTACTTACATTAAGTACGTGTACTTGCAATTACATTTACGTGTACGGTGTTCTTATAAGTATCTGCCGATTAATTTTTTTATCGTTAAATTATTTAGCGATTAAGGAAATATATAATTTTCGAGTTACTTATTGTGAGTAATATAGGTAAATTATAAATTTATGTTATTACAGTTTATTCAATTCGCATTTGATCTTGTTGAACGGGTGACCTGCAGCTCTTCTCCTCTCCGCCCCTTGTTTTGTCCGATGCCCTTGTCATGACGATTTCCTAAGCCAGACGATTACTCATCATCCCCCGACTAGTGGTACAACAGAACGACTACACTGACGAGGTTATTTTAATCAACGAAACCACGTCCTCCCCTTACCGCCACCGCCCCCATCCCCTTACAACAAGGGTGCACATGAAACCATAGTGCTACCAGGGAGATCAACAGGACGGGCCAGACAACCGGATGTTATCATTTCTACAACATTTCCATTGTATTCCGCATTTCATCCCCCAGAACTTTTTCTTTCTTTCTTTCTTTCTTGCATATCCTTTTTTATTCGCTCTTACTTTTTCTGTTACGTTAAGCAATTGTATTCTACTAAATATTAATATGTCTATCTCAAAATTTGTTCAAAAATTTTTTACGATTTCAGAGGCTTTAAGATTTATCTTCGATCGATGCCTACTACATATTTATCTATAATAGTCGCTTATTCTTTACATAACGCATACATACTTCATGCATTATATTTAAAAAATTAGGTAATACATCAAGTTAGAGAAATACTAAAACTGAAAAAATTACCTTACTAAATTTGTCTCAGAATTTGAAAATGTTCAAATAACTAATTATAGAAATATGCAATTCAAATAGAATTTCTTTGCGGTCCAGTTTAAATAGATAATATCGATAATAATTAATCACCTAATTTGCTGAAATTAGGGAAATAAGACATAATACCGTTCACACAGATATTAAATGTAAACATACATATTACAATAACTAATCTATAACTATAACTATTTTTATTATTACTTTCATCGATGCGTACGTCGATGGTTTATATTAGCTTGTAATTTTTATGAGGTAAAAGAAATAAGCGAGGAGCGAATCCTATGGAGGTTCGCCCAATTTTTGTCAACAAAATCACAAAACTTTTCATTCCCTCCCCGGCACCAGCACCGGCACCAGCACCGGCACCAGCACCGGCACCAGCACCGGCACCAGCACCGGCACCAGCACCGGCACCGGCACCGGCACCAGCACCGGCACCGGCACCAGCACCGGCACCAGCACCGGCACCAGCGTCGGCACCAGCACCGGCACCAGCGCCGGCACCAGCACCGGCACCAGCACCCCCCTGGCTACCCCCACTTCGAATGGCGTCGTCGTCGCCGATGCGCGGTGCCGCAGCTGCTGCCGCTACTACCATCAGCACCACCCTCTGCAAAAGTAAGATGAAGGTAGTAGAGGGAGTAACAGTACTGGTACTCTATTCATTTATACATTAACGTAGAACTCTCTGTATAAGAGTTGCGCAGACTCACGATCAGTAGAAGAGGATAGTAAGCAGACTGGAGGAGAATCGAATATAATACAACCTTGTTCGGCCGTTTTTATGAAATGCATAAATAAACGAACGCGAGGGGCGATTCTTCGTTTTTACGGCGAAAGGAGATTAAAAGTCTCCGTTTTTGTCACGTGGCTTTTTCCCTACCGCTCTGATATTTTCTCTTTTCTTACTTCTCGTTTATTTAGCGTAGTTAAAGAATATTCATATTCTGATAACGTATTTCGCTATATTAACAATAGATATAGGTATATATAATAGGTACAGCTTTCTTTCGAGTTGCTTAACCAGTAGTTTCTATCGAAGATGTTAAGTAGAACCGGATAAAACAAACCAGATTGGTAACAAGTATCCTATACATATCGTCGCGTCGCACTAGTTTTCAACTATTCTAACTTTATTTTTAATAGAAATGTAATTAGCCTGTCCACGTATGTCTCATTGGTATAAAGAATAGATATAAATTCGTAATAATATGATGAAAAATCTACATAGAAAGAAACAAATATTCAGTTATTTTAAATCCTAACTCCATACAATATATAATATTAAACTTCATAAAATTCAGACTCAATTTTCTCATTGTCAATTTACGAACTAATGGAGATGGAACAGTTAAGAAGGGGGACAACGATATTGTGCTATTTATAGAATTATTGTATTTAGTACTTTATTTTTATAAAAATATAACTATCGGTACATGTTTTGATACATAAAATTTTGTTTGAAAACATCGCTAAACAGATTTGCAATTTACGATTCACAAATGGATATGGTGGATGATTTGTAAATGTATTTTCATTGTTCACTACTGATCGTTTTGGCAGTAATTTTATATTATCGTAGCAGTTATTTTCTCCTACATATTCAAAAAAATGTCCGATCCATCTGATTGTTATGTATCGTTTATTCGATACGAGAATATACAAAATTGTATAACTGTGGTATCAACAAACAAAACTACATAAACTACATAAAGTTTATTAAAGTTAAAGCCTATTATATATGTATTACTCGTAAAAATTATTAATTTATTTTAATGCTATATCCCACAGTACATGCTTTAAAATGAAATAACTTCTTTAAAATCGGATCAAACAACTTAATTATTTTTCTTTCTTGACAAGTTAGAAGGATTAATTTGCTAGATGACGTTTAAAAAGATGTTGCAATTAGATTAGAAAATCGCGAAGAAATAGTAAAGGTGGCTTTCTACAACTTCTTGATTTGAGCCTGTTAAGAAAATTTATACGATACATTTTGTAGATTTACATACATATACATAGATACGTGCTGCAAATTTCATTAAAGATAAATTTAATTCTTTAATATAAAAATTTCTAATTACTTAGTTAGAACGTAAGTTTAGTTAAAAAGTCAGACGTCACGTAAAAAATTACTGTCAGAAAAGGTGTTAAATATCTACAACTCGCATATAAAAAGTATCAAACATAATGATTTTGAATTTCAGATTGCTTAATATCGATGATTATTTACGAGGAAAAGTAAAGCAGGTTTTGATTCTAATATTAAAATATATATTTAAAACATAAAACAAATAAGCACGTACACATGGCACATATAGGTAGAAAGGATAAATTATAAATATCAATTTAACGATGTTCTTCTGGAGATTCAAGTTGTACCTAAATAAGAATAATTATGTATATAAAAAGGATCGTTAGAAAAAAAAGTTTTTTCACATAATTTTGTTCCACGTCATATATTCGATGAAAATCAAAAAGTTCTCTTCCTACTTTTGAACGTGCGAATGTCCGATATAACATGTCGTTTATCATTACATTCAAGAAACGACGAAACACATAGCAAGCCATATACGATATATCTACACAGATCGTTTTTCTACTTTTATTCTATACAAATCAGTTGTAAAATACGAACTTACCAATCTAAAAGTCAAGCTATTTCGCAGAGAAGATACGGTGAAAAAATTTCATAGATCAATTTATTGTTTAGCTACTATTGAATAATAACGATAGTAACAGTGCTCTCTATATTTATAACACTTTATTTATAAAAGAAATCGAAGATGACATAGGAGACGAAATCCGACTTTGTTGCAACTTTTCTACTAATAGACTGATAGTCGAATAGACTGATAAATAATTTAGAAATTAGGAAACGGTAAAAATGTTGCAAAACGTACGATTCTAAACGCATTTCTCACTTTAAAGTACCTATTTATGATATTAGAGAAAGGATATTTATATAGGTAATTCAAAGAAATATAGTTAAAACTAATAGGTATTGATATTAATATCGTACCTACATGAAATTATCCTTTGTGCGTGTTATCCTCGGTAAGTAATCGATCGGTATAAGGAAAAACGAGTGTCGCTGTATCCGAAAATTGCCTTGTCCGAACGATCATGTTTTCTTATTATTATCCATAGAACTTGAATATTCAAGGTTTGTACTCATAATGAAATATCGTAGCGATACCGCGAGATAAACGCGTCTTTGTTATTAAATACATAGGTACACTATAATATACAAGATTATTTTCGCCTGTAAAATGCGTTTTCTGATTAATATAGTTGGTCAGTTGCTAACAAATAGAACATTAATAATTGTCAAAAGTAATTCAAATTGTTAGAATCAAGATTTTAATCAACAAATAGCATATACAGGTAGCTAGTATGTAAAATTTATGAAAGATCTTTTAAAATATTGATAGATTGTCTTACTGTTTAATCACTAATCGGAAGAATTCATTCTCTATTAAAAATTTACTTGTTCGATCGATTCGACTAACGTCGATTATCTATTACGATGTCTATATTAAGGTATGAACACCACAATAAGGATCATTTTTTATTTTATTATAAACGTATTTCTGTTACATTAAAATGAAATTGCCTGAAAATGTGTGTTACACCAGTACTTGTTTCGTTATTAATACTTGTACAGATTTTTCGATTTTGTATTTTGTTACATCATAAAATAAGAAATGAAAAACGCTTGAGTATTTGAAAATTGTTTCATAAATTAATGCCTCCTGTAAAATAGTTGGAAAACAGAGGAAAC
Source organism: Bombus confusus (assembly GCA_014737475.1). NCBI lineage: Eukaryota > Metazoa > Arthropoda > Insecta > Hymenoptera > Apidae > Bombus > Bombus confusus. The sequence goes on from JACXIV010000062.1 coordinate 133,967, forward strand.
GAATTGCTATTAATTTTGATTCTTGCCGTTAAGGAGATTACTTTCCTTATTTGAAATCTGTCGAGAGGAAACCATTTCCATCAGGCATACTTTTGTGACGGAGTAGCTGATAGAAAAAAAAAAGAAGAAAGGAAGCGAGAAAAAAAGGCAGCAACCCCTTTTCTTCATAATGCGACAATGCGACCCGTTTATCGAGTCTCCTTTTAACGTCATCGAGGCGATTCCGAGTTGCATCCACGGGAGTGCCGATGCGCAAATCCACGCATGGACACCTCTTCTCCCTCTCTTTTCCTCGTACTTCCTCATTCTTTTTCCTTCAACAACCCCTTCCTTCACGCCTCTGTTTCATTTTCATTTTGCATTAAAAATACAAGAACAAAGAGGCGCTGGATGAAGAAAACGAGGAGTGAAGAGGATAGGAAGGAACATCTTCGTTATCGTTCTCGTTATCGTTTTCGTTCGCTATGAAAAAGAAACAACTAGTCATTGTTGTACAATAGAAGAGAAAGAGAGATAGTTACATCGAGATAGTTTAGAAACTATAATGGCTTTTGAAACAACAAAATACATATCATCAATGATCATTATTTTTCTAAACTTATTTTTGTTTACTTATTTACAAAAATATTAAAGAGATCAATATGCAAGGATATGATATAGAAAAGCAGAAACATAATACATAAAAGATTTCTAATACCACACTCGAATCTTATATAAAATTTACCTTTTAACCTTCCTTTCTCTTAATGTAAAGATAATTTATCACAATCTGCAGAATGTTCTAAAATTTTTGAAACGGAAGAAGCGAGTTCCTCTGCCAATTTTCATGCTCATAGGCATCTACAACCTACAGGTGCTTTTTTACTTCATCTATAGATAATACAAAAAAAATTGATTGTTTATAGGTTTTAAGACGTTTGAGCAATTATTTTGATACATATGTATTGAATAATATCAATATGATAAACCATAATATTGACGACAGAATCTTTCAACTTTCCACATTGTAGCCGTCAAATATTCCGGTAAATACAACGTCCGTACATAAATACAGTAGCTTATAAGTGTTTGAAACAAATCAAGTGCAACTATTTATATACATACATAAAATACATGTCATTGGATTATTTTCTAATCTTACTGGTACAATGCAGACTCTTCTCGCTTGGTGACAGTTTTAAACATAGATATTATGCATATTCACGTACACATACATTGACTATGTATATAAATGAATGGAAACTTCGAACAAGCGTAAGTAAATGTAAATTTATTCAACTAGATAAAAATATTACGATATTTTTGCGTAAGCTCGTCATCTTGTTATACTAATTTCATATTTTACGCTTATGTTCTTACAAAATTATAGACGACGATTCAAAACGTTCAAATTCGTTTTTCCTAAAATCTTGATTTTTGAATTATGTCATTGTTGTAACAAATGAGCGAAATGTGTACAGAGTGCTTCCTTCCAAGAAAGGATGTAACAATGCAAAAGGTTGTATATTCTATGAGTAAACATGATAATAAAAATGTCACATAGCTACGTAAATAAAGGCGACCAAATCTTTTCCGTGAAAATGCAGTACACGTAAAAAAAGCTTAAACTTAAATGGTTTTAAAAATTCTGTTTCTTGCATACAACTTATTCAACCGTACAGGCTTAATTTAATTTTGTTATTCCTCGTTTTAGATTTAAAAATTTGTATTTTGATTTTGAACATTTTTCTTTTAAATGAACCTTTTTTACAATTATATAGTTTACCTTTACGACAAATATTAAGAACATTTCACAGCTATCTATCGTATAAGTTTTTATTTTCGTGACAGCTCATGGTATTGCGTATTTACTGTTAAAGTAGATTTTTGGAGAGACAAAACTTTTTCGACATCTCGTTTTTCCAAAAAGGATCATTGATTTAACAATTCTTTTTGTATATCCCTTAAAGGAATACATCAACTTTTAAAATGTCATTTCAACTTTTAAAAATTATTTCTAATTACCGTTTCTGCGATTCTTTTTCATTATCAATTCATTTTTTCTTCGCCGCAAAACGATTTCAAGTGTCGATTTCAGATCTCATCAAAAAGTTCAGTTCCATCAATGGAAACATAGAATTTTCTTGTTAAATATTGCACAGATTTCATAATTTCCTTTCAATGAATCCTTTTTTGTAACAATATCCCCGAAAATATCTGAATACTTTTAAAATTCTCGAGCCACTTCTTCAAATTATCTAAACAATTTTCATAAAAAGTCTGCGTTTCCTTTAAAAATCTTTATTTGATACTAGGATTTTCTACTAATTTCTCGTATTTTATCAAGTATATTTGATGAAACAAAATCTTTTCATTTTTCTCAAATATTATCCATTGAAACTGCATTAGTAGAGCACAGATATTAAAATACGAATATTTATTGTATTCGAATCAAACGTTAAAGAATCGATTAAAACATATGGAAATAATGTATCGATATTTGCCTATAGTACGATGACTATTTTGTTCCGAATGGCAGAAAACAGTACAAGGCAGCATGCTCTGAATGCGCTAGAATAAAATCTGCGATTGTTGAAAATGTGGTATAGCATTACAAAATACAGTACGAATGCAGTACGACTACCTTCAATGGATATAGGTGATACAAAGAATTCGCGATACGTTTTCGAACGGATATAAATATCACCAATCTGTTTCTATCCTTTATCTAACGAAAAATCAGTCCGTTCTTATTTTTTTATTTTTGTATAACATACAATTAAATTCTTAAAAAAGCATAAACCTATATTTACCTATATGACATTTTTCCTTATTTTTACTCATAAAATATGTCAGCGTTTATTCACTTTTTAAAAACGGGATACCTTTCTTAAAATTGGACCAAACTGTTTGACTTTTCTCGACAAGCAAGAAGGATTAGTTTACTAGACGACGTGTAGAAAAAATTTTGAGAAAGTTACAGTTGGCCGGGAAATCACGGACAAAAATAGTCAGAAGAGAGGTCACTTCTTACAATTCCTTCATCCGAGTCTGTAACGAAAATTTAAACGATACGTTTTGTAGATTTATGTCAGTTAGACGTAGGTACTTTGCTATACATGCTGAAAATTTAATCGATATCGATTAACATGACTTTGAGCTACAAGCGGTTAAAAATTGTGAGTTACAGTTTTTCGCAACTTTCGATCTATAACTGTAACAAATCTAAAGATTTATAGATAATATTACATGTTTCGATGCTTGTCGTTTGTTTCAATATCAATATCAACAAATTCAGTGAGTCGTTGTAGGTACTCTTCTTTGAACAGTTAATATTTTAATACTTCCGTGTATTGTTTGCATTTATATATATATACATATATGTTTATACGTGTTTGCCCTCTCTCCTAGACACACGACACAGGGTAACATATTTTGCCCGTTGCACCGAGATGAAGAAATTTTCTCGTTATTCTTGATGTATTAATCCTACCGCCGCGCCGCGTCTCGCGCCTGTCAATGTAAGTAGCACATGTAACTATAAACAAGTATATGTCCTATACGTATGAACACAAAGAGGTACACATGGAGGTACTAAAATGTAATATATATATATATATATATATATATATATATATTACATTATAATATATTATACATTATAATATATATATGTAACATATATATATATATTACATATATATATAGATAGATATAGATATATACAAATGCAGTATTATACCTGTATTCGTATACTTGTAATGTACCGAGTACATTTGTAGATGAAAGTATGTAAATATAGAGAAAAACACATATAAGCGTATATCTTTAGGTACGATAAGTAGAGGAAGAGAGAGAAGGAGAGGAAGATAGAGAGAGAGAGAGAGGTGGAAAGGGGGTTGACGTCGAAACGAACATTGTGCGCACGCCATAACGTAGCAATAACAGTGTTCCATTATATGTAGGTAGACCAGCGAGAGGGAGAGGCGGAGGTGGTGGTGGTGGTGGTGGGAGTGGTGGTGCGGTGGTGAGATTGCAAAACATGCCTAGATTAATGTTTTCTCATTCCACGGACCGCTTGTACAACCTCCATTCCCCTCGCTACTGTGATTCGTTCGCCAACCGCTACCCTTCCTAAGCCATGTTCCACCCCAGAATCACGGTAGCTCTGTCGCGTGACAATGAAAACTACGAATTGCATTGCGTTTCTACCTTTCCATAACTACCCCCTTCCGCCCCTTTCCTCCACATCTTTCGCCACCATCGTCTCCCCGTCCCTGTCTTCCGCAGGAAGACCTCTTCACCACTCTTTTTCTGTTTCCCCCCCTGATCTTCTTCTCCGATTTTTCCTAAATTTGTTTTCCCTATCTCATCGTTTAATATAGTATTTATTCTTGTTTCTTTGTAATAGGATTTGTTCAGCTGTTTATTAGCTTTCTATATATATATCTAGGTACACATCATGTATACGCAAGTCAGGAAAACAAATCATTTATTGTAAGAGCGAAATTATAACTGCTATAAGTAAATAAAGCGTAATACTAGAAAATAGATTCTTTTAGTGTACATTACGGAAAGCATATCTCGTTTTTCACAATTGCATTATGCACTTTGTGCCCAGGGATCAACGCTGCTTAAACGGAATCCGTCACTAGGATCGACATGACATGACATAGCGTTTAATGCGTTAAGTACTAAAACTCAATGACCTCTTTTGTCACATTTTATTATTAACTTCTGGAATGACAATAAAAATTAAAAAGAATCAAACCAAATTGTTTAGCCATATGGAATACTAACGATGTACGATATAAATAAGAAATGTGACTAATTTTTTTACATTTTATACTACATAACATTAAAATTAGTTATTTAAGATTATATTTTTATTAAATTATCATATTTGTAGAACACGTGTTTACATTCTATATGTTTACTGTCATAAGTACCCCGTCTGATCATGATCCAACTTGATACACACATATTTGATCGTGCATTTAGATTATAGATAGGTAAATATCGTGTCTTTCTTTTCTTTCATATAATAATAATAGTTACGTATATGTATTGCCTCGGATTTTGTCTTCTTTATATTACGAAGTGTAGATAAATGCCATTGTATAATACAATATTTAATAGTTTGCACTTCTCTCGAACCAACGATTCTCTAGTTTTCAAATAATATTTCAAGCTTTTACCCACATACTAAATAACTATTGGTACAATATTCGTATATAATTTTAACAATTATTTCCCGTTATTATTCCCGGTTATAATCAACGTTAGTGGTTGTGTCTAAACTTGAAATTATACTTAACATAGAAATGTTTGCATTATTTCATTCAAATATTATATCCAATACACAACTTGACAAAATTTATGATATGTATACCACTCATCTTCTTATACAATAAAGTCGACGATGTCATTTAGCGTATTAGATATGATACATGAAAGTCAATACTGAATAATATTACATTGAAATTTAGTAACTACTTTACGTTAAATAACTATTCTTTGTTGTATTATTGATTTATTGTATTGTAACTATTATAATGCACCGAAAAATAGGTACTAGAACAACTTTATTAGAGAAGATTACTTTACGCTTGATACTTTGCCTAATTAGAAGAATTATTATACCGATTTAACGTTACCAATTGTGTCATCGAACTGATAATTCCCGCAACTATTCTCACGCTGTTAGGTATACCTTTATCTCCTTACTAAACATTCTGTAATTAATTAGAAGTTCTAATAAATAAGTTTGTAAAGAGCGTACATAAATATGATCGTCGAATGTATGTATGGTTACTTACTTGCAAAACGGACACAGTATAGAAAGTGTATTACAACTGTAGCACTGTTTCCGTGGAAATGAGCAAATATAAATAAATACGAAAGGAAAGAGAGAGTTTTTTTCGTCGTTATGTCGAGCATACTTCAGCTAGAAGAAATCTATTCATTAGTACCATCTTCTCCTGGGGCTGAAGGTGAACAAGCGGGAAGCGAAGGAGAGTAGTCTGGACTCCGAGAATTCCCTTTTATTCGCATTATTATGGTAATGACACTGAAAAGCCGAAAAATGTCAGGCTTTTGTAACAGAAGGTTTGTCCGCCTGGTCCATTCATTGATTACGCCCCGCCCCCTCCTCCTCCCACTCGCCAACCCACCCTGTTCCTCCCTCCTCCACCCTGCCGCCTACCCCTTCCTCACTAGACGGAGCTTGTATTTGTCGAGCAACCCTCTAGAGAAAAGTTAGTGGCTATTCGTACCTTTGGACAATGTCTCTACCAGCTTGTGCTCATCGATGTCGAATAAAGAAAAATGTATCCTATTTGTTTTGCTTCTGTTTCGTTGATACATAAAATTTACACGTAGAAAATGCTGTTACTTTGATTATCGTTTTACTTTCTCAATTTTCATTTTCTTAACTATAGATACAAACAACTTTTTCACATAGTATAAACATTTATGTAGCAACATATCTTTTTGCGTATGTTTCATATTCTACGATTTATTACTTTTTTCATAAAAATAACAAACATCTGGAACCTTATTGGAGATATTTTTTAAAAAAACGTTTAATAACTATAATTATAGCAACGTTAGTTTTTATTTTATTATATAATCTATAACGTTGCTAATAGAACAATATAGTGCAGGTTATTAAAATCGATATCTCTTTGAAACGTAATACGATAACAAGAAAAGGAAACGATCAAAGAATTAAAATTTTAGCGTCGAAAACTTTATTTTTTATCATTTTTATCATATCATTATACCTATGTAGGAAATCGTATAAATGTGGAAGTAATTGATAAAATTATAGATACAGGAATTAGAAGAATTACATAGAGATTGCTTTTCTATAATATTTAATTAGCTATAATAGCGTTTAATAGGATACCTTTCGTTCGGTTAAGTTCGTAAATGAACATCGAAGCTTGCCCTTCATCATCAGGGAAAGAAGATAACATAAATTTTGAAGATATCATTTAAATATTTCTATCTAAATCATCAAATTTTTCTTTACTCCCAATTTTACGTATGTATGCATGTACCTGGATTGGATCTTATTTATTAAATATTATTCTAAACTTAAATAGTAAATATTAAACTTATTTCACTTGGAATTGGTAAAAATGTCGAACGGATAGTTACGATAATAATATTAGAGCGAATGTTATTTAGCAATGTCGAAGAAGATATCCAAGAACAGATTGAAGCATGCTCGTTACAATTAGAACCGGTACTGTAAAGAAGAGAACATCTCTGGAGATCGGAATAAGCGTGTCGACTCGATCGTATGAGCCAGTAAGTGAATTACCGATAATTAGAGGATGGTTTTACGAAGAATGGGGAAATTGGATGCGCGCCTTTCTGAATCTTTGTTAATCAGTTCCATTTTGCAAAGCATCACTGCCGCAGTTCCCTCGACGACTGAATCGAGAATTCCAGGGCCGCCGGTTCTTCTAGAATTTCTCATCATATGTACATAAGTACATCCTACAGCCTCAATGTTACTTTTTATTTAAGTTACCCATCGTACAAATCATTAGTAGGCAATTACATCCTGTTCTATACAATTAAATAATGCAATTAACTTGCTTTACCGTTTACTTCGTTTCCCGTTATTTCCACAAAGTAATTTCTAGTTTGTACAATATTCTCATTGTATTTTGCGTGGTACTCGTGGTATGGTTATAAAGATATAAAATTGGATAAATTTATGACTACTGTCCGAATAATTTGATATTTGTCCACATATGTTTACATACGTTTATAAATCTATCTTCCAAATTTGAGCTGCAGCGTAAACTCGTTTGCTCGATTTAACTAGCGTACTACACTATGGTGTGCTTGTTATGACGAATAACGTGTTAACGTTTATTAAAATATTTAAAACCAACTTCTCCTCCCTTTTTCTCCTTTCATAACGAACTTGTATTTCAAAGGCAATCGATTACCTACACGTTAAAATTCGAATAATATCTAATAAGAAACGTAACGGTATACTGCTTTCACGTGAACACAAATTTACAAAATAATCCTAAACATATTGTAGAGTGTAACAGAATAGCAAACAACTGCTAATGAAAATTCATTGCTGAATAATTTTAGTTCATCGCAGGATTGCGGCCCTGGAGAGTGGATCTAGCTCGGTCCGCATCCGCAGAAGGGTGGTTTTAATTACCCCTTCCATTACTGCAAAACCAACCCCGTTAGTGGATTCATTTAGTCACATTACCAGACCGCCCACCTCTCTCTACCAATCCCCCCTCTTCCTCCTTTCCTGGGTCTTTCTCTTTCGTTAACTAGTGGTTGGTGCATGTTTCAAACCAATATTCCGTCTCTCTCTTTTCAACTTCTTAATACAACTCGTACATCTTCGCATGCGTCGAATTATTGCACTTACGATTAGAGCAATGTTATATTAGTTTCATCGTAAGTAGCTTTGGCTAATTTTTCACATTCAACCATTTATTACGACATATTATGTATAACCAGATATACAAATTTAATAAAACCTGGATATTTCGCTGAAATATTTTTTATTTTACTAAGAGTTATCGTCTTAACGATTACGAAGATATTTCATAGTAGATATCAAACAAAAGTTAATAATATTTTACCAAATAATTAACGACTAAGTTGTTCAATAACACGTCTCCTCCACCTTTATCCAACGTCAACAAAAAGAATATGGCAGGTTTAGGCTCGTTTTGAAATGAAAAATTGTGCAATTTATTAATAATAAAGAAAATATAAGAGATACGTAATGTTCAAAATGTTCGATTCTAATAAATACAATATCGAATATTATTAAAAGGAAAGTAGATATTTGCTAGAATTCTTCGCTTGAAAATATTGGATTCATTAAAAAAATTTTTTTGTTGTTACGAAGACAATTTGTATTTAATGGAATCATCGTTTCATTACGCATTACTTGATTATTACCTGATTGATTGAATTACGTACAATCGAAATACAAAGATAAATGTAAAACCAAAAATATGTAGCTAATCTTGAGTAGACAAATATCGAAATTGCTAGGATCATTTGAGATATTAACTTCGAAATTGCATTTTTTTAAAAAAATCGAAAAAACTTCGAAAAATTATTCAAATCTTAACGTCTAATATCGTTAAATCGTGTTATATGTATTTATCTAATATTACTTTCGCTTCCCCATAACATTTTTTTTTCTATTATTGCGTGAAAAAACCATACACAATGTTTAAAGAATTGTACAAGGACTTACACAGAAGGAATCGCAACCAGAATAGATACGCTAAAAAATTAAAACATAGCATTCTTACGTATACGCATATTTTATTTCTGTTACATTCCTTTAATAAAATATATATCATTTAATTTCTTTGATATAAATTAGTGAACGTTAATACCGATATGCAAATTTATTTTTATTCATAAAAAATAGCATCTATCACATGCCTATATTCGTAAAAATGCTTGGATAAATTTACTTCACCATTGAAAATTTAATTTAACGTAATGTATAATAGATGTAAAAGCGTACAATAATATATAAGTACATACACACATACATACGTATAAGGTGATCTAATTAATCGGCACATCTCGAATATCTTTCGGATTATACGCTGCACATGTGCAATTTATATTATATAGGTACAGGTATAAATGTTGCATAATCTCAGCGTGCATATTATATGCTACAGGTAGTTCTTTCAGTCGATAGATGTATTGCACAAGTTGAAAGTTTAACTTCGCAATTCCATAAATAGACGTTTATAATTCCTAGCATTGAGATTAAAAAGAATATTGATCTCTAAATAAAATGACATTAACACTTATTGGCGTTAAATCTAATCAATTAACGACATATCTTATTTTGCTTCTTAAAAATTTTGCATAGCACCTTATAGATGCAGTAATAATATGAAGGTCTCATCGACGTAGTAACTATGTATTTACTTCAATCCGTATTTAAAGCAGATATCCGAGACGCATTGACGTTGATATACCACTGGTACATTTGTATCTAGCATTAAACGTCCCACTGTTCTGTTGCAATTGATAAAATCTTTGAAACAACTATCAAAATAATTGACTTTGCGTAGAATACTTTTTACCGTACATATATTTTGCTGACTCGTACAATTAAATATGTACATTAACTCGAAGCATAAGATATCGCAACAAAAGGATAGCGCACCGAATAAATTTAATGTTTTTGTAATTCTTGTGTCAGAAATTTGCTTTATTTGCTTATTATAAAGTATAGAATATTACTTTATTATAAAGTATCATCTATAAAACTATATGTACCACTATAAAAGAATAAAAGAGAAAATCTTGTCCTTCAAATATGCCTACCTACGTAACTATATATAACAAGATAATCAGAAATCAAAATGGCAAACCACAATTCATAAAATATTACTTTTAATAATAATTTATACATTCTTCTTTATTTCGCAAAACTGGTAGCATATGCTTTGGAACTGATGTATACAATTTTCTAATAAAATTTTAGCGGATTTAAACCCACTTCAGATAAATATCGGTATATTTTCAAATTTCTTTTATCTTTCAAACGCAGCCAATTATTTATCAATAATTTTCTATTATTATATCGTGCTTTACATCGTTCGCAGATTTCACATATCATTTTAAAATATCTCCTTTTCTCTAACCATAGAAAATAATCTTTTATATGTATACTTGCATTATTCTGATGGAATATAAAATTTTCACTTGAGGTGGTCGTTGCATACCCACCTCTCCGTGTATTACATGTACGCAATAACTACTTAATTTTTTGTTTGTAAATTTTATTAAGATCTTTTCTCGGCATCCAATTCTAGTTCAAATCGTTCAATGCAATGTTGTAAATTACAGGTATTTTATATTGTAAAGAGACTTTATACGTATCTATCCCTCTTTAATTACTAGTTTGAGACATTTGTTCACGTTATTATACACTTATATGTATATCAATTCTATCGTTGATACATATCTACCCAATAACAGTGATCGCTGCGTACGATCGATTAAAAGATACAAAAAATAATCAGAATAAATTTTTAACAAATCTATGTTGAATGAGTGTGAAAATAACGAAGAGTAGGTATGGTTTTGGGTATGGGACTAGTTATTAATTGTGGACGATTGGTGTCTAACATTAGGTGCTCTAGAAATATTATTGTATGTATTTAGTAAGCATAGTCCTGTTCTTCAGGAACAAATACATAGTATAGCAGGTCCGCCTTTGAGATACATATGCGAAGATAATGAAAATAATGGGACAATAAAAAGGCGTTACTATAAAATAAATCATAAATCATTGAAAAGTATTCAATCAATAACGATAAAAATATATATTTAAAGAAATATTAACTAAAAAGGTTATTAAGCAAAGTGTCGTAAACTATTAAAATTATTATTCTAACTTTTTAATTAATATAACTTTATACTAACGAACTATTAAACTTATTATTATTGTAAGCATTATATTTGAACATTTTATATTTAAATAAATCGTTAAACGAAAGAGAAGGAGAGAGTCTATTATAACTTAATTTGTATATGTAACATTCGTGTATTAACGAGAAATTTTACAACGAAGTAACATGTACAGCGCTGTAAAAATTTCGATGATATAGGTAATGTCTCCAATTTCTTCACAATTGGGCGTTAAGATAAGAAAAGAGGTGTTACGCGTAAAGTGAATGCTTTAAATAGAAAGAATAAACGAAATCTTTTCGATCGATCAAAAGATTACGTTAGATAAATCGATTATACGCGTTAAGTAGATACGTAAATACACATATAAGAAATAATAAGATATACCTAGGGGAAGGAGAAGGAGGATAAGAAAGCGAAAGAGTGAAAGACAGAGGGAGAGGAGAGATGGAGAAGGAGAGGAATAATGGTAAAAAGGAAAAAGAAGAGAGATGACGAGAACATGATAGAAGAGAAGCTGGCAATAGAGTGGTTTCTTGGAGGGTAGAGGGTGCATACAAAATGCGGTTTCCTCGAGCAGTACCGTCTTCGAACTTCTGAAGCTGAAGGCCTTTAGCAGCCCACCCTTCAGCTAGATTGGATACGTTTAATTACCCCTGAAATATCGTTAATTACTCGGCCTCCGAGCAAGTTTGAGCATGGTTGGAAGTTCGAAACACACGAATTTGGTTGTTCCTTGTACAAACTCGTCCTTTTCCAACCTGGTTTCCCCGATTTACTGATCCGTTGATTCGCCGATCCACCGATCCACCTACCCAACTATCTACCGGATTCCACCTCTTTTGTCCTCATTATCTCGACCGATGCGCTTTTCATCTTCCCTCCCGCCTTCCTCTTCTCTTGCTTCTCCGCATCCATCCTTTATCCATCCTTCTTCCTCTAACTTTAATCTTCTGTAAGCCATTTTATATACATAGGTACCTGCTTCTGTAAAAACACCACTATCACCTACTATGCTATGTATATTAACGAATGCATTTTCATTACTTTCACTTGAAAGAAATATCTAACTACCAACACTACTGCAAAAAAATACGATTGCAAAGTAATTTATAATTCGATGAAATAATTCTTAAATTGTTATTGGTGTATAATTTTATATTATGATTTATTAATTATATTAATTAAATCTGAAAGTGCTAGAATAGCCTTGCAATGCAAACGATTCCGACAAACGAAACAAGTAAAAGTCATTAAAGAAAATGTACTATCAATCGCGAAAGAAAAGAGTGGTCGATAAACATTTATAGTTTGAACAGTTCCTGGAGATTCTGTCGAAACTTGTTATCGCAAAATGATTTTCATGCTGGAATTGCAAGAAAAACGCGTCGTTTATTAAGACAAATGAAAGAAAGAGATTAAATTTTGGAAAAGAGTATAAATAATAATATTAATAGTTGAGTTGCGAAAAGCCAACGAGAGTATTTTAAATTTTAAGGAATACGGTTGCGATGTTAGTCTGGGCCTCGTAAATTTAATTAACAAAAGTCGACACGAGTCAAGCAGTAAAATGATGTCGAATGGGTTTGTTTAACCACGTTGCATGGTGAATTGCGATTGCTGGCTTGTACGTATGTTAGGTTTTGAATAACTATATTCGAATCTATGCGAGATACGGGTATATATGATATATTGTAATCAAAATATTGTTATAAGTGTATTATATATGTCGCGGATAAATGAGTGCAATTGTGCACATATGTATTACCATACAATTATCATTTAGATTGTTTAGATGCACTGTCTTTTACTGGAAATACGGGAATTGAGAGCAGCTTTGAAGTAACGCCGAACAGAATTTAGATTGATTCGCAGATTCTGTAAGGACAACGATTGAACCGAATGCGAACGTTAGTCGTTCAGTCTCGCTATACCGATTTTAACGAACAAGAGTTACACAAGTACGCCAAGTTACACAACGGCACTTTCGGCGTTCTGATCGTTTTGTCCGAAGAGCGTGATTTTTCGGCTTCTTATATATATATACTATGAAAATCCCCAAATCTCACGATGGAGACGAGTCAAAAGCTTATTATGTTTATAGAGGAAGACTAACGTTTCAAGATTTCTTAGAAAGGTACCCTCTGCATGTTTGTCACCAACTATCGCGGCTATCTTCTCATTACCTAGATAAATATTTAGGACAAAAGCATTTCGGTTTCCTGCATGCTCTCCAAGAAATTTGAAGAGTACAGATGGAGACAAAATGTTCTTCGTTTGTAACTATAAAAATAATAACTTGTGGCATGAAACTGTAAACTATCTATTATTTAACGCGATCGCGACGAGACAGGTTCGTACTATTCCGTTTTTCCGTTTTATTACCGTTTATTACCATTTTTGATTTCTATCGGCGACGCGTATCGCGTTAGGATCTCGTACAATCCGTTAGAAGGATAGGGATACTTTGTTGAAACGAAGTTAAGCTTCTGTTGGATTAACAAACAATAAAATCTTGAACTTTAATAACTGGTTGAACGAATACACTGTATGAGTATGTTGTGTAACTGTTAAAGTTCGAACATGTAACAGAGTGTTTATCTGATCTGTGTGCTTTTACACATTGGATAATGTCTGTCGAAAGATCGAAGAACATCTGACAAATGTTTTTCTCGGAATGTTCTAGTTTTGCTTGGCACGCTCATGATATATGTTGATTGACTGCTGTCAACGAGTTTCTTTTACGATCAACGACATTCTGAGTGTATTAGATCAACATTTCATGTGCCTTAGTGCGCCTTATCCCGATGGAGATGAGGCAATACCACCTGAGTTTGATTCTGTACAATTTTCGAAAAACATCCATTTTCACTTTCCGATTCTATTATTGTAAAAGCATCTTGAAAGAAAATGAACTTAGCAAAAGATGAGAGTAAAGACTTCGATTTTCAAAACAAGCTCAGCTGGATTACTGTACGACGTTCAAGAATTTATGATGCTTCAAATGCATAGGTTAATGAATTCTATTTTAAGTCTTACATCGTTCATGATGCTACTGAAACAAAAATTCTTATAACGAGTAATAGGTAATTATATTGTAACGATAATCGACGTATAAAACATCAAGTAATTGGCGTGATTGAAATACAGAAACTTCGCTCGTTACATGTCCTCTTTACCACGAGACTAACCCTTTCAGTTTGTGCCACGGAGAGATTCTAATTAATCAACTGGCCAATGTCCATACTCTACCTCGAATAAATGCACGCATTCAATCAATAGATTCCTTTGAAGCGTGTCACTTTTTTCAGTGTGACACATTAAAGTATATTGCGTCTAGGATACTCACTATTCGCACAACTTAATTTATAACTAATATAATAATTAACGATTAATAAATAAATAACGATTAATATAAATGACAAGTATGGGAAACAAGTTTTTTTTATTAAGAAAGTACATATATCTTTAATAGAACTGTTACATATAAAATGGCCAATATTAAAACGACGAGATAAAGTTACTACAAAATGTTTATGTCCGTACTCACTCATCATAAGAAATTGCACATATACGTATATATATATAAAAATTTCTTTTATAAAAAGTCGTGAAGGAAATAATATTGTTGGATTAGTAGCTCACATATTCATAATTAATTTCAATTGTATTTTCTGCCGATGACAATTCAGAATTTTGAAATAGCCACTCACGACATTTATACATACATATAAGGAGGAATACATATACAGTTAACCTACAACGCCATTATACATACTTGCTTATGAATTAAATAAGTTAAATGCAGTATTCAATGTTATTTTCAAATATTGCGTTACGATAACCTATGTTTTTATTCCTGATATTTTTATCTCTATATTTTAACTCTTATAAAAATATAATATTTTTGTTCGTTAAACAAACATGTTAAAAAATATCATTTATTTTATTAATACGAATTGAGTAAGTATTTAGAACAAAAGATGCACATATCTACTATTGGTATTCTACGTTATGTGTATTCGCTATAAGCTGCTATCAGCTAAATTTTTATAAAATTGAAGAATATCAAAGGACATTAATCTTTAGTAATGATCTATTACACGTTAAGGCACATTTTCTAAAATATTTAAGAACGTTTCTTTTTGAGTGTAGGTCTACGTATTTAGAACTTCTCGTCATAAAGTTTACGTATAGTAGATCTGCACAAAAGATGTAACACAGATTTCCAACTACATATACACATATATACATACATACATATGCAAACGGACATATAATTATCAGATACGAGTACTAAGCATACTCGTACATGCTAGGTATGCTGGAAAAAGAGATAGTAGTAGAACATTGAAATTGGAATAAGTGGCGCTTTTAAACAGGAAGTATGGTATAATCATACACTCTCTTCTTTTAAGATTAATGAAAATTATTACCAAATAAGCGTATTTTATTTTCTTGATTATACGATAAGAAAGTTAATTACATACGACATATAACGAATATTATAGACCTTACAGTTAATTATTGATGCGTATTTGAATTTTAAATTAAACGGCAAAAACCTAAAGGTTTTCTTTCGTTTACCAGTATTCCAATAATATCTAGAATAAATAAATCATTAAAGTACTATATTCGTCGTATGTTGAAAGTCGTATATCTATTGTTTTTCATTTAATCTTTTCATTATTCTCATTGTCTACAAAACAATCAAACGGTCAATCAGATTTGTACAACCGTATCATTCTTATTGTTAGTATTGTGTGAATACTAACTAGCGTTATATTCTAAGAGGGTGGTTAAACGAATGTTAACGAGACCGTAAATGGAACAACGCAGTGTACAGGGGTTTGATTAAAATATTAATTGAGATGGAAATAATGATTCGTTGCGGTTCGGTGATTACATCGCCCTACTGTACTTGGTATCTTTGACTTTTTAATATATGCCACTGAATAGATTCTCAACCCTGATGAATCTAACCAACGAATCGTCTGATGCTAGAAAGCAATGTTGTTTGCTCATTTATAGTAGATTTTATCGATAAAAATATCACAATATAATACATAACAAATAATCTTGCAACATCACGGGATACGTAAAATTGCATTTGTGTACTATATATATATATTCTTCTTTGCGTACTTACTTCTTGAATTGTAAGTACACGCTATATGATGGAGGATATAAAACTTTCAACTAATTATTAATTATACACCCATTACCAATCACACGTCGTTCGCAAAAATATAATCATCAAAATTCTTCAAATCATTGTCGCGCCGCGTTAATTTCAATTCAACGTTTTATTTGTTTTAGATATTGTAATTATACTATCGTATGTATGTACATACACAGTGCCGCGAATAACTATAAACTCAACCCTATTTTTAGATTTTTCAAAATATTAAAACAAAAATTGACAAAATCGTCTATATAATTTAGTATTACAATATAAAACAGAACTGAAGATACAACAAAAATTTTCTCCTTTCGAAGTCTGGAAGAAACTATATTTCCTTTTAAAGAATTATTTTCCTTGTGTTTTGGGCTGTGAGAAAATATACACTCAGTGTTAATTTTGTTACCTTTTCGTTCGACAGTTTCTTTATTTTTGATTACTTCTAGTTTGCCAAGTAGACTGTCCATTAACTTACTCAAAGTTTCGTTTTCAATATACGCTCACCCGTATTTTATCCTTTGTTTTTTAAGTTCAGCGTTATTTTCTATAGATGATTTCTCCTGATTGTAAACTTTTCTAGCTGGAATTCCCCATAGATTCTCGATCGGATTCAGATCAGCACTCGATGCTGGCGTGATAATAATTCTATTTCGAAATCTCGAAACCACTTTTCTGTAATGGCGGCTATGTGAATAGGAACATTGTCTTGCTAAAAAATTGTCTTTTTGTCTTCTATCTCAGCTATGAAAGACTGCAATATTCCCCATGTAACATTTCCGGATATTCTATGGCGTTCAATTTACCTTTACAAAAACAATTCCACTTAACATACCCAAACGTGATCAGTTATTTGTTGGAAATATTATAGAAATAAAACAGAGAATGTATTTGAGTCTATAATTAACGTCTATCACAGCACTGTATGTATGTATGTATGTAAGTATATTCGAAATGTGTAATTATTGCGTTATGCATATACATTTTATTGTAAATTGCTATACAGACTACTCGGAAATTCTTCAAATATTAAAGCTCGATGCTGCTTCAGGGACGCTTAAATTTCCCTTATTCTTCTCATCTATGCATGTATTAATCGCATATGTAAGTAAATCAATTCACTCGCACATCAGCTACGCTCTTTTTGTAAATCGTCGTCAACGTTTAAAAAACATATGAAAGACGATTTACATTCATCTTCACTTTCGCATCATGTATGATTAATGTCATATTTTTATTATACGCTGATATATGTTCGTTTATGTTGATTATATCTGAATCAAAGAGCACTAACCGTATGAATAAACAAATAAATAGGTAAATAATATACATAATTTGGAAAAGTTCTGTTGCTTAAACACCTTTCACCTTCTTTCTGGCTCCAGGACATATGCCAGTCATTACTTTCAGGATTGTATATCAGAGTTGTGTATCAATGTTTCAAAAACTCAAGTTTATCGCATCTTTCCGTTTCTCTGTACAATAGTTTATTCATGATTTCCTATTTCAGGTACATCGTTCACTTTGCTGCCAAGTTGGACCTATTTGGAACTGTTGAACATTCGCGATATTTCATACGTTATACACATTTCGAGAGTCATTTGGTTAAATTTCACTTTGTATTTTAATATTTGCAATACTAATCTGTTTTTTTTCGGAGCGTAACAATTATAATTTTATTTTTGTTTAGACAACGTAACTGATGCAAAACAGAATTAAAGATAAAATACTAGTCAGTTACACAAGTTAATAAAATACATTATTTATCGTCTTATCAAAAGATTTAGATCACTTAACTATTAAACTTTCGAATTTTCACTACACTTGGCGAATTAATTGATTTGAACCTCTGCAATTCGAAAGTTTATGACACCTTAATACAGCGTATTAATCGATTCATTTCCAATTGAATCGCCAAACAATTAATGGTAACGTTCCATTCATAAGCAAAACATAAAAGGATGGACAGAAACAGAATTTGAATGGTAATCTCTTCATGTAATCTATGACTATTGTGAAAGACGTTAGAAAGGGCGATGGTATAGGACAAACAATTGAAAAGAGAGTCATTGTCTGGCAGCCGTTGAAAATATAAGGGAACAGTTGGGCTTCCATTAAAATCACCTTTTATGAAAACTAATCACATAGGCCGCACATGCTCAACTGACTTTAGGGTGACTTTAGGGTCTCAATACCTACGTTAAACCACTATATTTTATTATTCCGTATTTAGTAGTCATCAAAACAAAAAAGTTAATTTGCTAAATGTGTTCGTATACGGTTACTCGCATTAGTACATATGTAGACACAGCACTATCTGTGTATTTGTTGCTTTGTACTTACATGAGAGCATGTTTTAAATATTGTATTTAAGTATTGCTTGCTCTACGAAACTACGAATCATTCCTATGTATGTATGTAACTTGAAAGTACATAAACAATTTCTTCCTAACGATAACTGTGAAAAGAAATTACTGTATGTGCAATATTTTAACAAAAAATTTCCTTATTTTCACGCCACATTAATATGCCAACGCTTGCTTACGTTGTGCAATTTACCAATTCTTAGAAACAGTTCGAATTGCAGTTCAAAATAGATTTATTTTGTGTAATCATTGTCTGCGATTAATGTCAGAAAAGAAATTAACGCCAATATTTTTATAATAAGTCCATATACCAAGAAATAGAGAACAGAATTAAATTATCGTGAAATTGAACAGCAGATGTTAGAAAATACAAAGAAAATCGCATCGAATTTAAAAAACAAAAACACTCTTTGTTAAACAATTATCTTTCTGTTAAACAATTAAAAGTTACTGTTAGAAAGAAGTTGTTCACGTACTTTCGAGCTACGATAAATGGTTCATATTCTCATGGAATAAACAACACGAGTCGAGTGAACCCAACTTTATAAATTTTGTGGTCGAGTAGGATTCCCTCACCACTTACTACTAATAAACTAAACCTAACCGAGTCCATTAGTAGTGTCATATCTATAACACCCCTCAGGTAAGTGCCAATAAATAAGTTAGCCAAAAAAGGTAGTATAGGTATTAAAATACCTACAGCAAATAAAGTAACGAAAGTCCTGTACCCGTGTCACACTTAATAAAATGCTATGCAGTGAGACGAATCGTACCTACATATCTATATCTACCTAATATCTGTATCTACATCTACGAAGATGGGAGAAACTATTGTGTAATTTGAAGTTATGAACGTTATCCTATAGCTGTAATGTATGCGACATCGCAGAAAAGCAAATGTTTTAAACTTTTTAAATCTTGACTTTTAAACGATAAACACTTTCACTTCTGAAGTCGGCTATCGTATTTTAATATAAATAGTTAATATTATAGTGCGACACATTCGTCTAATTATTAAGAACTTATTAATGTGGTGGAAACCGAAATGATATTGTATATGTATGTTTCTCAGCGCTTCCAACAAATTTTTATTTTTAGTTCATTTTCAAAAATGTTCGAAATTGTCCGAGGAATTATTTGTACCCATATAATCACCAACCATTCTAACTCTAATATGTACATGTAAATTTCAACTGCGATCGGCTGTGGCTTTGAAAAGAATTAATAAAATTTTGTACCCATTTGGGACGAAATGCGACTTATTATAACTTCCTGACAATCAATATTGTCGCGCGGGTACTGATGATCTTCTTGCATAACTATTTATTTACACTTCTATGTGTATATTTCTGACATTTCTGTGTGTGTATTTTGCAATATATTGTAATAGGGAGCAACTCAGGATACGTGTTTTCGGTACAAAGTTCCGGTTACGTCTGACGATTCTCTTGTATTTGGTCGATATCCCGGATAACGCAAAGGACCAATCTTCTTCATTTTCTGCACAGGGTGCACGTGCCGTCAAATAGTCGCAACAATACGTCCTCCCCCTGTCCTGAAGTGATGGACGACACGACCATGACAAATTTAACTTTACTTCGAGGAAAATTGTTTCATCGTTATAATATTAATTCTTTGATATTAATCGTGTATTCATTGTATCTGTCGGGATCTAGAAAGTTTAAAGTATTTGTTTCTTGTGATTTCATATGCATTAGTGGGTCAAGGACGATGCTTATAACAATTATAGATATCAATAAAAAAGGGCCTTAAACCACTATCGCGTGGAACAGAATATCTTATATATATATACTTATAGCGCTCGTATTATTGATCGATAAGCAAAATGTTTGAAGAAATTAAATTCTTTAACAAAATGAATTTTTCGCTTTAAATTGGATACTAAATGCGAATATTAGCAATACGAAGAAAAAAAAACTCTGATTAACTACTTTTAGCAGTATAATAATAGTAGTAAAATAAAACGTTTATGGTTTATAGATACATATCAATCTATCAATTAACTAATTATCTTCTAATTACCGAGCTTAGATATGGCTAATTATGTAAATCAATAATGTTTGACGCGAGTTGTTAGAATAGGCAATTAACTGAGGTATATGAATAGTGAAGAAGCAGAAGCAAGTAGAAAAGGAGTAAGGAGAATAAGGAAAATTCCTATTGGACTCTCGTTTTCTGGAAGAACGATTCGCGAATCTGAGTTTCCCAGCGAAGCTACCGATTCTAAGCATCCAGGGACGAAAAGCAACTATGGTAGGAGGCCAGACACGGCGATCGGTTCGAACAATACCCATTGTCCAGCATATCATTTTCACGATTTTCCATCGGTCGACTTTCAACCGAGGAAGACTTCGTTCGGAGCCACCGATGAATATCGTTCCTCGATTTTCACTACCGCTACAGTACCAGCACCTTCTCGTTTCTCTTTGGTAAATCGCTCGAGCGGATAAAACGAACACAATGCCTTTTGTTTCTCATCTTCAACGCCTATCGATGCGGAGATTCGTCATCCTCGAAGAATTGATTTTTTGATCAACTTTTTGAACCCTCCTTCCATTCATAATAATCAATTTCTCAACAAGTACCCATATTTTATACTTTCCTTCTCTTTGCAGTACTACCGTTTACTTACTTATAATGTGAGATCCCTCATGAAATTAACTGAATGTATTTCACAATTTGGTATTATAATATATTTGTGTAATACTTTACTTTTTTTATATCTTATATATATATACATATAATATATATAAGATATAAAATATAAGATATATATATATATATATATATATATATATATATATATATATATATATGAATAATGCTTTATATATATAAATTTTTCATCTGAAATAATTCCATTATCTACCATTGGATAGATACCATTCTTAATCTTCAAAGATCAAAGTTTATTTGTTATTAATTTACTAATGAAGCATTAAACATACATTAAAACGATTATAAACGTTCACAAAATATTGTTTTAGTCGTAAAAATATCGTTTCAGTTTCCCAATTCTAAACATAGGTGCCTCATTACATATTTTATTATTCATATAAAAAAAATAAAGAAACGAAATGATTACAGTTTCTAATATCATAATATCAATGCTACTAAATCGTAGTAATATAATGAATTTGAAAGTGTACCATACGTTTAATTATACGTACATATAAATTACATGAATAATTACAATGACTGAAAGTATGAATTATTTTGATTTATTACTTCACTCATTTACTTGGCAACTTATAAAATATGAGATATACTTATTGTTAAGGTAAAATTATCTTGAACGTCATTGTTGTCAACTTGTATCATGAACGATGCTTTATGAAACTTTTGATATTAGTGAAAAAAGATTCTGATTTTGTATCAAGCTTGCATCAAAGGTTTGCACTAAAGTACAGAAGATCTGATTTTTTTTTGAAAATTTATAAATTAAGTAGATAGAGGACCGTTGTTAAAGTTTAGCATACAAAATTATATCATAAGCAGATAAACACCTATAAAATGTGAAAAAGATTCTGGGGATGGAGAGACAGAGAGAAGAGTTCGTCTTGCTGCGAAATTCTGGAATGACGAGTAATCATAATTTCGACAGAGTCAGTAGTATTCTGAGATTGAGATATATAATAAGCCTGAGGCTGCGTTCACATCACAGGGAGACAGTCCGATACGAGTGAGTAGGTACATTATACAAACGGAATACCTACCCCAACCTATGCCAACCTACCCGCCCATTGGCATCAAACCAACTACCACTACTATCATTGCTACCGCCACTACTCACCCTCTTATTGCGTGACTGTATCCTTGAGAGGTACTCCCACTATCTACAATCTACAGGGTGATTTTCTTGAAGTACCTATTCGCTCATAATGACATTTTATTTAGATCGCCTCACATACATTTCCTGGTGGGCTATTTACCGATTGATTCAACGGAACCAGTTGAAAAAGGATATAGATATTAAACAGAAAAAAGTTCACGTATATACACGCATGTATATCAATGTTGGATTTACAATTAATTCGCTAACTTGCTGTCCTAATAAATGTCGTTGGACCCAACGACAATTTGCTATTTTCAAATACCTCATTGAATTTACGTGCTTTAATAAGTACAAGTCCAACAAATTTTTCATGTATACATATTACGGTATACTGTATGTATCTATATTATATATTTATTAGAATACTACAAAATTCTCACTTCAATATCCTCACTTCACAAAATATGTAAACATCAGTGTTGAACGTTTTATATACTTACATCTTAATTATATTCATAAATTTGACACAGAAACAAAAACAATATTTGTTATCGATATAAAGATGAACCAATTGGTTTGATTTATTTTCACAAAATTTATAACTTCACTGTCGTATTCTAAAAGTTATGTTTCTATTTTTACTAAAAATAAATAAGAATTAAACAAAACAACGAATAAGAAATAAATGTTTCATGCGTAATGTACATATTAATACCAAAATTAAATTATTATTGAAGTCAATACTTATGATAAGACAAAATAAAAATATGTGGAGAATTAAGTCATAATATTGCTAATATCTTCACACTATTATGTTTTGATCTCGTATACTGTAATGAAATTAGGAACTTTTTAAGTATTCGTTTTCTATCGTAATCGGCGGTACAGAGATACTGTTGCTTAAAAATATACATACGTATACATAAACGTATGTACAAATATAAATATACAATATATGATATATGATATACATATGCATATCCATAAAAGACTGATAAGATAAATTTAAAATTTGTAAATATTTTTAAACGCATATCTACAATCTTGCAAAATGTGCATAAATCAAATCAAATTGTCAATTGTCTTATTGAAAAGGAAAATTAACCAAATAATATGTATGTATAATATATAACCGTGGATTCACCAAAGCTTCATACTTTATTCTTACTGTATGAATCCAATTTTGAAAAATGTATAAAAATGTATAGGTATTTATTTACTAACAATTTTTATTATCAACAAGTGAATGGAAAAACCCAATAATTTTAAAATAAGTTAATTTTTGATCGTTCTTTGCTTCGGTACTTGCTAGATGATAAGAAATAGTATGACTAAATATGTAGATATATGTATTGGGTTGCTTGGAAAGTTTGTTCCGATTTTTAAGGAATTTGGTCGACATGAAAGATTATATTGAAAAATTTTTCAATGAAAAACCTGCGAAGTTCAGGAAGGATAGAATATTTAAGTTGGGTGGAAGATAGAGAAAGGTCGTGAATGGAATGGCATCCACATAATTTAATAAATGTATGTCGAATCGAACTGTAAATCGGAACGAACTTTCCGGGCGACCCAATATAACGATTACTATTGATATACCTATTGATATTACCTATATAACTATTGATATTACCTTGTGCATTATACCGATTGCTTCTTTTTTTAATTTCATATCTTTTTCAAATGTCATAATTAGACTGCAGATATTTATGCGCATTTAGACTTTTGTGAATATACTTTAAAAAATAGAAGCTACTAAACGTTATATGTAATAAGTACTCCATTTTAAATATTTCATATATTTTTGTATGTATTGCATGCATTTTTACATCTTCAAATTTCTCACAAATGCATAAAAATTCACAGTCTAGTCATAAATTTTTATTTAAAAATGATATTGCTTATGGCTGCTTTTAATATTTTTATTTTATAAATCATAATTTTGAATATCAAATTAATACTCAAGTGACAGGCAAACTAGAATTTTGTAATATATGTTGTAATGCATTTACATCATCGCCAAAAATTTCATGATACTGGAAAGTGTTCCGTTTAATTCTCTACTTGATTACAACGAGTTTACCGTACGGTAAAGAAAAAATTATAAAGTACCTAAAAGTCACCTATAGAATTATCTAAATTCTCAACAGAATTTATTTACATTATATCAATATATGTATAACAATTCGTGTGAGCATACATACCTATACATATTGACGTAGATAGGTACGTGACATCAGTAATAACAAACCAACTTTATAATCTGTATAATTTGAAACTTCAGAAACTGTATAAAACAAATCTTAAAAACTTGTTATCTATACCTATAATACATCGTTGTACAATCTATAATATTGTGTAATGTAGCGTTGAATCTTCCCAACTCTTCCCAACGCTACTTTTTTTTAAAACATGCATAATCGAGTATAAAAAGGTGTCATTTTAGCTCTATACGTTATTATTATCGAAAATAAAGAAGGTAATTTCAAGACATGTCACCCGTTAGATATGCCTACAGATATACTGATACGACAAAGAATTGATACGTTCCTTTCGTAAACGTCTCTCTTTTTTTCTTTCTCTTTCTCCTTTTCGAGCAAGAGTACCGATAGACCGACAATGGAGCACATCTGTAGGTACCACGAAACAATGGCTACCGAGATTGTGGAACCTATTGCGGATAGTATTCCATAATATACCCTGTTGTTTCCGCTCCCTCGGATAGAGCTACCAGTGTGCTCGATGAAAATATATGGCCCTCTTTCCAAGGTCTATCTAAACTGACACTATCTACGCTTGTTATTTCTTCGCAAATTTTCCTTACACTCTCATTTTTAATTTCCGGTTCCTATCGTCATTGATACTGAACGTCATTGATATTACGTTCGAGTTGAAATTACAATTACAACCACGACATTGTACCTACAATAATGTATGATATATTATATAATATAAATATTATGTAATTATTAATATTATATAATATATAACACTTCTTTATATGAAAATAATTATATCATACATTATGATATTATTAGAGAAACACAATAAAGATATAAACTTGTTAAAAAGTTTGTTATGCAGTTTTAACGAAATTTACAATGAGTAAATTATAATTTAAAATTTTTTAATAAGATTTTCTCTGAGGTGATGTTGAATTCGTTCCTAAAATATTATTGTCAATATTTAAGGTTCTCAACGTTATCGTAAGAGACCCTGCACACTCTAGATGACCAATATACGTATATTGTCAATACAATGTTGATGACCTTAAATATTGACAATGATATTAACAATATCCTTAACAATTTTAAAGTAGATATATAGTGTAAAGTATATACATATGTATAGCACACACTACACATTTTTCATTCGCATACACGTTGAGTCAGAATTAATTTTCTTGTTTTCTACTATTCTCTATTAATTTTTCAAGCATTTGAAAATCCCAAATTCTCTCATCTTCAGCCACTATAGCTTTGTAATGCATTTTTTTAATATTTTTGTTAACAGTTTGTGCGAGAAACCACTTTTTGCACGTCCGATTGTCTTAACTACGCTATTGACTTTAAACATTTATACCAATCAAACGATATATAAGATGTACTTCTAATCTTTCAATAATCGACCAGTAAAAGACGCATGGCGACATAGAAGGGGATAGCAAGTCGGCCGTACGACGATCGAACGTGATGTAGAAAAGGGCAACGTAGAAAAGGAAGATTCATAAACCCAATCACTTGTGACCGCTTTATGTGAAAATAGACATTGGCCTGAGCCGGACATTGGTCACTGGGCAGTGGATATTTGAGAGGGTCGCACAGCGTGACCGCACAATAGGGTTCCCTTTCGTCTTCATATCGGTGAGACAACGCTAATGCAACGATGAATCATTTTTATTTCAAATTTTTTGTTAATAAAGATTAATTATTTTTTTATTAACACATTGATGAGATTTTTCTGATTAAAATCAGGAAGGACATTTAAGATCATACAATTTCACACAAAGTTTCGTTAAATAAATTAATTGTTGTGAAACTGGGTGAGAACTCGATGAGACTGATAAGTACACTTAATTCAATGAAATTTCAATACAACGCAGAATGCAACTATCGCTTCAACTTAAACTTTAAACTGTCCGCAAGGTACGTAAGGAACGTAGAAATTACAAGAATGGTTACTTAGTGCGACTGTACGCACAAACGTATACTTATAGTATGTTCAGTTTTAAACAGATAACTGTGATCCTTGAATCACGGGAGGGCTAAAGGAGACACTTTGGATTTCGGATTTGTAATTAGTGAAGATGGCACGGTGGCTCGTCTCTACTTATTAGAGAGCGAGTCACTATGTTGGTCATCCAACATAATATTGAAAATTCATTGGATAACGACTACCTAATTTGAGTGTCACAGCTTTCAACAATCAGCACCGCAATTACTGCAAAACGATTTGACATACCTTCATTTGTTTTTTATAAACTTTATCAGAAGATACCTATATCCAAACAAATCACCATAGAACATGGAACGCTATATAGTGCAGCAACGTGTGCAAATTACTAAAATTTAATATAAAAATTCATTATTATCTATTTAACGAACCAACATTGTATGATTTGACACCGTTAGATCTTTTTTTATAAGAATTTTGCAAAAATAGAGACTACGTCGATAGTCCAGACACGATTGACAAACAATATTATAGTCGCCATTGATGAAATCGAATCCCAGTTACATGAGAATTTAGTGGAAAATTGAGTCAAACGCTTTGAGCTTGTAAAAAAGAAACGAGAGAGACCTTAAATGATAGATATTGTGTTCCATATTAGTGTAACCAAGTATCTATGAATCTGATGTTAAAATAAAGAAACCAGGCAAATTTCAAATAATTTATATTTTACTTCAATTTAAAGATGTGATACTAGATTTTGATAACTCCATATTACAGAAATATAATAGATACAAGAATTTATTGATGAATAGGTGTAGCTTTTACAAAGAGTATACATATTTAAATTATTGCGATAGCATCCAATTACACGAAAAAAATGTGCATTAGCGAAGGAAATACGTAGGTACAATAATGATATATGTATTAAGGGAAGATATTGAAATGTACACATGTATACACATACATAACATTTGTTTAAAAAAATTAATTCTTTATACATTATTTAATATTATTAATCCTTATAACAGATATTTTTTTATTATATTATCTACAAACCAGTCTTCCGTAAATTGCAAATGGTTCCCATGTACATTAAGAAAATGAATTCTCCCAGAATCGTGTAACATTTTCAAACCTAAACGATCCTGAAATGTAAAAATTTATTTTCTGGTTGAAATTATTCGTTGCAATTGTATTCTTTGAAATGCAATTGTAATTTCGATTAATTTTTCCAAGTATTCCTTATAACTCAACTTATAATGTTTATTTTTGACTTATAACGTTTATTTTTTATCATTATAACTAAACAAAGCTGCTTGTAACCAGACAAAAGCTAAAAAACGACGTTTGTTCTTTTAAACATTATTACACCATAATCCTGTAAAGATACCTATATAAAATTCTATACCTCACGATATAAATCAGATTGTTCCAATGTTTGAATTAACGATCCCTGTCCTGGTTTGTAAAATCCAAACATTTCCGTTTCTGTAGGCTTGACAATGGTATCATTAGTAAATTTAACTAGTACCATGGTACGTAATCTCTGAAGATTCTCTTTGTACGTCTGTAAAGAAATTTAAATATTATTTAAAGATAAAGTAACAACGTAATTAGCAACAATATGTAAGGCGCAGTACGATGTGCCTAGACGAAGCGACGCAAAATAATATAGTGCTACTTTACTTCTTAGCGAAAGTATTCACAACTCTAAAGAGATGATTTACTCGTACTCTCTTTTCTCTCTCCTTGTCTCCTTTGAGTTTTTGCTATACTTTAGTTTTCACTTTGAGAAACAAAGGATTTCGATACGCCAACTTTTGACAGAAAATTAAACTACTAAAGATAGATCTAGTAGACGCTCACCTATCGATATGATCATCAATGTTCAAATTTTAAATGGGCGTGTTGTGAAAAGCGAGTGTTTTTAAATTTGTCTCAATGCTTTTAAATTGATCGGTATAATAAGAGTCATATAATTATGTAAGTAGCTATAAAAATTTACATAATGGTACTTCCTTATAGAAAAAGTAAAAGTAACATATATTCCGCTGTGTATAGTTGTATGTAAAAATGACACTGTCCGCTTTTACTATTTTCCTCCGGAAAATAAAAATTTATAATGAAATTAAAAAATAAATTAAATGGAATGGAAATTATTGACCGCTTCAGTGCTTAGATGGAAGTTTTAAAGCGGACATGAGTATATTATCATCGTCTATGAAAATATGCTCATTACACTTTACAAAATAAGATTTTATCCCATCAAATAAATAGGTATTCTTCTCTTAATATCCATACTACGTTTACAACTGGCTCTGTTAAGCCAGATAAATAACCAGTAAAGAAGTAGAAAAATAAGTATGTAACCATAAATGAAGTAGGTCATAAAATTGATGATTTTTAAAAAGACGTGTTGGAAATTTATCTAAATTTTCTCTTCTAGATAGTCGTAAGCGTCGTTTAATTAAAGAAGAGAGCGATTCCATCAATTTTCTAATTCCAAGCTCCACAATTAACACATTAAATATAAGGCCTATTATTTATATTAACAGCAGTTCATGCTGTTTTTTCTGAAAAAAAGACTACTGGATAGAATAGCTCTGAAAACATATTTTTTCAATTAAAGCAATTTTAAAATTGTGAAACGCTATTGAGTATGTATTTGGAATGTAAATAAATTAGCTGATTTAAATAAGTGAACAAAAAGACCGAAGGACGTATTTCAGTATTTTGCCATCTGACTACCAAAGGACTGAATTCTAAGCCTCGCCAACCATTAAAAATAAGTTCATGGGCCTACATATTATATATAAAAATTAAGAGCAAATCTACGGAACCCAAAATCGTATCAGTAAGAGGAAGAATTTCGTTATCATATTGTTAGAATCGTAAATGAAAGCTTGTTACCATTACAGTCCTATAAAACCGTGCTTGTCTACGTCTGTATAATATTAATGCAAAAATGCGTACTGGAGAAAGAAAATCTGTAGTGTGAAACTGTAAAAAAGCTGTAACATTAAGAAGAAAGCATGATGAAGAATAAATTGTACATACCATATGCGCTATGTACATATAAAATTTCCTTTACAGTATTAATTCCAAACTTTTTTCATTTTTATACATATCCTTTTACTGTCAATAATTATTGATCTCTTATTATAAATAAAAACAATCGAAAGAAATATATCGTATCTATCATTTATCTATTGATATACGTGTATATATACAGTTACTAATTTGCAATTCGTTCTTCCTATCTTTCTTTATGTAAAATAATAATTTTAATATTAATCATATTATGATGTATTCTAAGGATTCAATTTATGTTTTATTTCATAAAAATGATATTTAGCAGTCCATTTGAAATAAAGTGCTTTTATTTTAACTTTTACCTCCATGACCATGAAACGAGTGCTATTCACTCGAAAAATTTGGCGTAGTAGAAAAAATTGGCGTCCGTGTCCGCCTTACAGAGCTCCGAAAATGGGAATAAATGACTTTTCGTAATTTTTAAAATTTTCCATACTTTTCTAGGTACAATATAAATGCAATAATTGGAACAGAAAAAATACTTGGGTCTCAGTCCGATGGTAGGTGTTAACATTTATTTTTTATCTATTCCACTCGAAATGCGAATTGCGTTTTGGTATGATATACATTATGAATATATGTATGCACAAATATTCTAAACTATAATTGAAGGATAAAGTTTTATAATTATCATGCAGATCGGAAAATTATGTTCTGAATTGAAATTTGAAACAGAATAAAATATTCTACTAGTAGTAACCTTTTCCTAAATTAGTAGAAGAATGAAAAAAACAGATACATAAAATTACATATGTACATGTATGTATGTATAGTCAAATGCAATCTTAACTTCGGGTGAAATGGATAAAAAAAATGTTTAACACCTTCCATCTGAAATGAGACCCAAGTGTGTTTTCTATTGCAGTTATTTAACTTATATGTATTTAGAAAAAAACCAAAGGTTAAGACAAGTGCAAAAATCTGTCATTTATATCCATTTTCGGAAGTGTTTATGGCGGACTTCAACGCCATTTTTTCAGCCGATATCAAATTTCCCGAGCGAATGACACACATTTCAGTTATTAGGAGGTAAAGTAGCAGCTACTAGCAAGTAGAACGTGCAATAGTTATTTTTTTAAAACTAATAACTTATCTAGGGAACTTCCTTTATTAGATAATTGTCATTTTTAATACGATAAAGTGTTATGTAGACATATAGGTATCTTACCTCATTAATATAACGCTCGTTATTGACGTCGGCCATAAACATACTTTTCTTTTTATATTCTTCTTCTTGGTATGGATCATGCCAATATGTTGCTTGAATAAATTTTCCTTGAACTGCTCTATAATTAAATAAAATAATTTTATAACATAAGTAACGAACTGAAATGAAAGTATTTATACAAGAATATATACTTTATATTTTAGATATACTATGTAATAACTATACACATGTAGGTATAAGTTATTGCTATTATATAAAAATGTAAATTAATATAAATATTAAAGGAGCAATATAACAATCCCTTTCAAAAGGTACAAGTATAGTGACTGCAAAAGGTATTTTATACTTTGTGCACTACTTATACTTATTATTACATTTATACTAATTAGTGAGGTCCGATTATATCCAATAAATTTCGTATCACTTAGTAATACAAAAAATTGATACTATAGAAATGAAATGTAAAACTTAATAAAAAAACGCTATATTAGTATAAATACGGTAATTATTCAGAGAGCAACAGCTATCTTGGATTTCAATGATTTTTTGATATGTTATCGTGGACATGATTCTGAACAACTTTCATCTGTAAGTGTGACCGCCGTTTGGTATTACTTTACGAAATATTTACAAAAAGCTGTCAGTACCACTATAATGAATTCTGCCTATAATTTTGAGTTCGTAATAGCGTATAGAAACGTAAAAGGAATCTTTCGTCAATCACTGATAACCTGCATCGCGTTGAACGTGTTAATGACTTAATATTCATGGCAGCTTTTTCAGTCTTTATATCTTTCGAAAACTTTAGCACGTTGAATGCGTAGAAATAATTTCTAAATATGAACTCGGGATAGCTCCATTAAACAACAAACATATGACAAGCCAAAATGACTGCAAAAATGGTACGCTAAGGCCCACTGTCTATGAAGCATCGCATGGATGCTAAGAGTACGTTTCCATACAATGATCATTACAAAGTAATGTGCACCTCTCCATGAAACAGCAGTGAACTGTTTTTGTCATGACGATTGAAGTTAACATTGTCAGTAGTTAGTACAGAGGCGTATGTAAGTTGCAGCTATAAACGATGCAGTTATGCTTCTATGAAGCGACGCTTCGTGGACAGTAGACCTGACAGATGCAAAAAACAAAAATTAAATATGTAACTGTTAAAATCAACGAATTATGCGTCAAAATGCTGAAATTTTTAATTTGCAACCTAATATTTGTTATGATTGTGCACGACTTTATGAGTTAGCTATTTAAATTAACATTATGTAGGTATGTAGGACATTGTAAGAAAACAATAGTAAAAATTAAAAATCAATACTGCAAGTAGGCTCCATATTTGATCATGCGAGTTATATAGTTGCAAATCTTAGGTTTCATTGTTCCACAATTTGGCAATCCAAAAACGCCTTGATGTTGACCACCCAAGGAGATGAAATTCTTAACTGGGGGATTAGGGCATCTTTGAATTACCGCTCTCCTGTAATATATAATATATTAAATGATTATTCCAATATCATTTTTATTCGTAACACATCTGTTATAAAATTAAATTTATTTTAGAAATACAAATATATTTTTCAAGTTTCATTAACCTGTTAAAAAATTTATTGAACTTGTTTTGTTTTAATTCATATTATCGTTAGCCCAAATACCACTTATTGAGCGATTAAGATAAATATAACTTTCAAATTATTTATGTATGTATTCATATAAAAGAATTGAAACTGTAATACTGACTAGGATTAGTGTAGGTATACATATACATACATATACATATGTACGTATACATGTGCTTACATAAATCTGCTCGTGCATATATGCTTTGTGTATGTACAATGTACAGCGTGAGTCTACATCTTCGAACATCTTCTATATCTTAAAATTCAGCATGAAATTTTTTTTATTGCATCGCATAGTACTTGTAACGAAGAGCAACTTTGTAAAAAGAACTATAGGTCGCAACTCAATCGTTCTCTTAAAAAATAATGTTAAAGTTCCATTGTCTCTTGCACTGACATTATTTATATCATGTTTATATTTCACAGTTAGGTAGAAAGTAAATAACATAATATGTATTATATTAATGCATCATAATTGATTTTCTCGAAAACGAAACTTTGTATCAAAAATTGTCATTCTACATTTTTGATACTTTTACATGATCACAATCACCGACTCTCGGCTTGTTACACGATTTTCAGTACATCCTGTATATTATTTACTAGATATCTATCTATGAAATACAATAATAAACTCCTTTTACAGATATACCGCGCCTTCCATCAAATACCTAATATTGTTAATTTTCTCATAAATAATACTTACAGAAATTGAGCACCTTGAGAAAATCCAATGGCATTATAACCGTTTTTAAGACGTTCATTTTTCAACAATTGTTGACAAACTTCTTGTATTTGCTCATTAATATTTCCGAAGTAACTATTTTCGACATCCTAAAATGTTATAATAAAATGGCAATAAACATTCAGCTTGCTACCTAAAGAAATATCGGTTATTGGAACATCACTGACTAGTTACTACTGATGAGCAAAAATGAGATAGGTAAACATACAGTAACTCGCATTAATATCCGAACACTTGTAGAATTTTCAAACATTATCTAGCAGATTTATCTCATCCTTTTTTAGTTAGAAGGAATATGTACATTAAATAAATAAAATATATGTTTCTATCAACTACAAATATTGTAGTTGGTAGACTAAAAATCCTTTCAAACATGAGTTGAATGGTGTCGAAGAGGACACAATTTGATGTTACAATAAACTTACGATGCTATTATCGTATAATTAGTTAAAAGTTACAAAAATACCAACCTCTATTTCATTATTTCCCAATCGAATGGAATATACATAAATGTCAGGTACTGTATTCTCTATTAATTTTTTTATTGCTCCCAAACTAAATGAAAAGCAGCAGCTGTCTCCTGAAATTATATTATCTATTAACCATAATATCTAGTATCTATAAAAACATAGAAAAAAATAGATTTATTACATAAAAAATTAAAAATTAATGCTATTATAAAAAATATTTCAATATCATTGTTTTGAAATAAAATAAAAGTAACATAAAAAGTTAATAGTAACATTCATCTAATTTATGGTTGTTTAAGAGAAGTGACTTAAAATGTGAGACAGATAAAAAGCTAGTACTTATATTTTCGGATTCTATACGTCAAAAACTACAAGATTGCAGAAAACAAGTCAATAATTTTTAGTTTCCTAAAATAAAATTACGTCAATCAGTTCCAAGTAGTCAGTTGTATGTAGTTGTATCGACCTGTCGACTTTTTAAAAATTGTATATCTCGATAGCGAATGGTGCGAACGCCGCAAGTAGTACATACATAATAAGACCTATTTTAAAAACGTCTCAAAGTCAGTTATAAGAATGTGTAATAAAAGATGCAAGTTTCCGTTTGAAAATTTTAATATGATCTTCGCAGGACATTTCAAGGTCATCGCAAAATCAAATATACAGAAATATAGTTTGTCCCTTGCGATATCATACACTTTTTGTCTGAAGCATTTTTTCGTACCATTCATATTTTTCGAGATATTTGAATGTTCTCAGATAAATCGATCTGTACAGTAGAACTCCATTTATCCGAACTGACATCCATCACAATGCCCGATTTACCGAATACATATCTTCCTGTTATCTCAATTCAGGTCACATGACGCACTGCTTCTATGAATAACGATTTTTGCCTTATTATGGTATTTGCCTATTTACAAAATTCAGCTTAGCGAAATTCGAACTTAGCTTAACAAATTCTACATATAGAAATTAACTCCGATTACACGAATGATAAGCAACGAAACTTGGGAAAACTAGTGGGCTCCTATTATCTGACTGATCCAGTTATTTGACACATCTTGTTTCTTGATTGTGTCGGATAAATAGAGTTTTATTATATAGATACATTGTATAAAAAAGATAGAAAACATTACCCATTCCATGCCATAGAACAACTGGAGGAGAATCAATTTGTACGCCATCAAATTGATATATATACGAAAAAAAGAATAGTAGCAGAACATATTTTCCCATTGTAAACATTATATACGAATGGATTGTATGAAACGATTATTCCTATAAAAGAAAGAAAATACATAGTACTATAAAGAAGTGTCCTTGCATCGCTATTTAAATCTGCTGCTACAAGTTAATCTGAATCTGCAAAGAAAGAACTACACAGTTTTAATTTGACATTTCGCCTTAGACCTTCTCAAATTCCTGTTTCGATATTCAAAACCTGTCTGTTCTCAAGCCTGTTTTCACTATATCTCTTTCATCAAGATTGTTGTTAAAAAAATTTACCAAATGTCCAGTGGGACAAATTATAAAGTACAAATTAAATAAATAAAAAAAAATCAAGAGTATTGGTAAATGAGAAGAATATAGCAAGTTCATAAAGTGGGTCAGTGGTTAAAGTTTACAATTTTTGGCGATCACAATAAATAATTAGAGATAAAATAAGTAATTAGAGAATGAGAGGCACAGTAATCTGTATAGAGTTATACAGCTGTACTATGTCAACTGAGTATCTGTCCTTCCTTTGCAATACTGTAAAGAATTTTCCGAACTAATTAGCCAGAAAATAACCGGACAATCAAATTTTTTAGCTAATTAAATTACTGAAACTGTACGTTTCAAAATTGCGTTAAAGTGAAAACATTAAACCTTTTTTGTTAATTCATGTGTGCTATACGAAGCACTTTAAAACGTTAGTACTATTATGAAACTATTATGATTATATTATTAAAGCTTCAAACAAAGCTTCAAAAATTTCAAATCTGAAAATATGTATAGAAGTTTAAAGATATGTATAGGAGTATATAACTACACACAAGTATATTATATTTCGCAGAGGTCACGAAATTATCTAAACGATCGATTACCTACTATATTAATATAAGAATAAACCTAAATATTTAATAAGACCGCCTGTTATATGCTTAAAATGGCTATTTATACTGTATACTAATTTTTTATTAATATATTTACAATAAATATTCTGTAACTTTTACTAAAGTCGTCCAGAAAGCAATATCTATTTTGAAATAATAATAATAAAAATACATTTTAAAAAGTTTTTTTATTTATAGTTGTTTTCAATACAGTCGCCGCTCCTATTTTAACACTTGTACTTACTTATACTTGTATTATTTATTGTATTTACTAATCGTAATGTGAGATGAGCTTTATACGTATATATACAATTTACATATATATATATATATATATATATATATATATATATATATATATATATATATGTAAGAACGTAAATCTCGTGGGTAATTCAGGTGATCGATTCTGAAAACCGAGTTTATTGTAGCAATACTTAAATAAAATACAGAGGTAAACAACAATAAACAACAAAGCTCTGTACAAGATCTACCTGAAAATCGAGAATCGATTTTCAACGTCCTGAGCTACCGATCTCTCTCTGTTAATCTTCAAGGTTCTAAATAATAATTTCTTCTCTTGTAGTCTTGTCTATTTCTGACGTTCTAACTTCTTGTTCTTCTCTGTCCATCCATCTGGGAAATGACTGTCTGGCAAAATGGCTGTCCGTAAAACAAGGAAAGTCACTCTGTCGGTCCACACTTGAATTCTAGGGAATTTACACACACACACACATATATACATATATATCTAGTATATATATATTATATATATATATATTGTATACCTTCGTCATATATAATTTCGATACTTTCCCTACGAGTTCACAGTTCGCATAACCATCGTTGCACACCGCACCGTTCCTTTTTCAGGCCGTGTCCGTTCCGTGTCCCTGCCGTATCTTGGATCCTAATCGATTCCCATAATTTTAAATGTAAAGTCGAATTTACACTACTTCACTTTGAAAGGACATAAGTTTATAACATCATCCGCGCTGTGTCCGTTCGTCGCTTATAGACCTGGCGTGCCCCGGATGCATTTGGTAGTTTAGTAATATCCAATATCTTTTCTGTTTGTCTGACACAGCCATGGTCATCTCAACGTGTCTCGTCCGTGCATAACGCTATCTTTTGTAGCGAAGAACACTTGATGCGAAGACTGCTATCGCTTAATTATATACAGTATTCTTATACTGTGTCACTCTGAAGAGATTTGTAAAATTTCTGTCTATGATCTATTAGTCGTTTATAAAAGCGAAATTCTCTTTTTTTTTACGGTTTCTATAACAGACGTACCTTGAATCGGCCTTTTATTCTTTTGTCAATTTACTTCTTTTTCCTCTTTTTCATCCAAAAGTTATTAGGTATTAGTAATAGCTATCATAGCTAACAATACGTGTTCAGTTGGAAAGAGGTACATCTCGGATGGTCCCCGGTGTAAATATTAACGTATAAATGGACTTTAAATCATCGTCTCCTGCGAAGTATTGTCCTCCCAAAAACTTCTTCAATTTTGTAGAAAAACGGTAATCTGGCTCGTTTGATGCGTCCAACATTTCTAATAAAATCGCAAGCACTATACCTTAAATTCTTTCCACAGTAATGAGAGGTCGGAATGCTTACAATCACATCCTCTATAATCACTGTCGTATCAATGATTCATCCATAATCCTAATCCATAATTGTAAACTGTTCTTTTTTGAATCTTTTTGCACGAATGTTTTCAGCATTCAAAAAGCGTAGCAGTGTGACAGTGCGGTCGCACTTTATCTTCGGTAGGATTTTCAATTCGCATCACTAACTTAAACGTATGAAACAATGACAGTAATAATTACTTACACACAAAATTTGCTATGGTTAATATATGAATGAAGCTATTTGATCTTTTAACATATTCCATCTTTTTATATGGCTCCTATATACATTACTTCCTGGACGACCCTCATATATACCTGCATTTTCAGGCTAATTTTAAAGTGAACTAATATGATCATGACAGTCGTGTCTCATTACGGTGTTAATAAATTCTCGAAATGTTTTATAT
This sequence comes from Bombus confusus, assembly GCA_014737475.1. Taxonomy (NCBI): domain Eukaryota; kingdom Metazoa; phylum Arthropoda; class Insecta; order Hymenoptera; family Apidae; genus Bombus; species Bombus confusus. The sequence continues at coordinate 172,164 of JACXIV010000062.1, forward strand.
AACATACAATATGGACGTAAAACTTTTCTATGATAAATGTTTAAATAGAATACTTTTGCAAGTCAGTGTATATAAACTTGTACACTAATGTACAGTGATTCACGAAAGTATTCGAATACTCTTAGAATCTTTGAATATATATATTATATAAAATCACCGTGACATCATGGCTGACATTTAGGAACACTTGTAAAATGTTGAGTATTTGCAATCGACACAAAACTATGGTTAGTTCTTCTGTCTTTAATTGTTTATGCTGTTTTAAAACGATTTAAAAATTGAAAAGAAGAATTGCATGATTTTTCTGCCAACCTAATATATATTATTAATTTTCCTTGCAGCTCAGTCAAACATTTCGTCCAAAACCATAGTTTAACTTTCATGTTTTCATATTTCAAATTTGTAAATGCAACAAATTTTTCAGTAGTTCCATCAACATCATTGTAAAATTTCTTATTATGCGCATTTGTAAAATAACTGCAGCTCTGTATCAATATAAAAATCGTAAATATACATATTAATGTCCTAAGGCATCTTATGAATTCATGTAGGCTAACTGAAGTTTGGTAAAAATTATTGCTCTCTTTTACTAATTTAAAAAGTGATCATTGCAATTAAAAGGATCGATTGTCGAAAAGTGATCGCAGAGGATCACGTCGTCCGAGAAAAAATATAGACAAAAAGCAAGAAAGCGACGAATGTGATTGCGTTGAGAGCTTGTGTGTGTATACCAGGTGTGTGCGTGCGTGCGCGCGCAATATATATATAGTACATTTTTGTACTCCGTCAAGATGTTTATTATATGTTTATATTACAGTTTATTAGGTTACTATCAGAATGTTATAGTTCCTCAGATTAGAACTAGTTACTAATATATAATATAATCTCAAGGCACAAACAAAAGCCTGTCATAGGCTTTGGTTAAGAAGATAAATATTCACTAATTTCAATAATGACATATGTAGCGAAATGAGATATATACGCATCGAATAGTCGCAGTTCGATAAAGAATAAAGAATTAAGAGTGTGATCGTACGTGTTTTTCATTGAATAATCGTGATTTCATAATACATATTTTTATTTACATTGTATTGTATCATTAAAATATACCTATTCGTTATATAGTAAAACGTGTACACATCTCTCTACTAACACAATTAATACGCCAAATAATAACGATATAATGACCAAGTTATAAAAGAGTTAAAATTGGAGAAAATAAATAGAAGCGTAGCTCAAAACTGTATCATTTGATGAAACACAAACAACTGCATTTCCTCAACTGCATTACCGTACGACTTCATTACTACCGAGTCAAAACTTAATATCGACAAGATATTCGATCGACATCACTCATAATCAGTTTAACACTGAAAACCAATCGACTAGACTGACTGGCCCATAGAGATTTCGTATGTTATGTTCGGAGTATTATATTGAATAGGAAAGATGACACACACGTGCAAGAATTACTCATAATTGTCATTACTTACAAAAGGTTCATTACATTGAAGATAACATGGGTAGAAATTTTATTTATTCTATTTTCTACCTTATCGTATTTAAAATGATTACATATTATCTCGATTAATCACTTTATTGAACTAATAGATCTATTAAAAACATCATTCGTTTAACAATATCTAAAAACATACATTATATAAATAACAGCATTAAGAAACAAAAATATATTTAGCATTATTTGCAAAATTATGTTTTTATATTTTGAATAACAATGTTTTCGAGAACAATGATAATTTTAAATAAGGAGAAGTAATAGTACTATAATTTAATTTAAAAAACTATATATGTATTTCAATTTGTGAATACATGAAATAAAATAAATTTTTTATAAATTTGCTTCTATCTACAACCTATATTAAAGTTTTACTATATTATAGCTGATTATAGTAAAACTTTTTCATATAAAAAGATTTCATATAAATATTTTCCGTGCTTTATTCTTCTCTGATCTAATATTATAAAGGTTTAAAAATTGATTATAATATTTTATGCTTGCAAATTTAACTTACAACAGTACAATCCTGTTTTAATAAATTAGTTTTAATTTCAAAATCATAAGCTATAATTAACTAAATATGATAAGTTTTATAATGATAATTTAATTAATAAAATATTGAAGAAATAAATACAAATGCTATAATAAAAATAAATTATTTTTCAAAAAAATACATTAACAAAACTTTTATGTAATTAATTTTATACTTTGGTTTATGTATGTTCTTTGATGTATGTATGTAAATGTTAAAACTAAAACATATATATGTATATGATTAAAGTTAAATTCCTTATATTAAAACTATTATTATCGTTTTCTAATATTTATTGTATTTGTAGGTAAAGATTAGTATCAAAAATTTATTATAACGTGATATAAAATTGTTAAGTATTTGAAAAATATAGACCAAAATGTATATTATAAGTATTATACATACTATACATAACAAATGTCACTACGCAATGAGTATTTTTAAATTAAAAATTTTAATTCTTACCTTTATAAGACAATGTTCAATATTTGTATCTTACATAATTACATTTTTTTACAAAAATTTTCTTGTGGCTTAAAGCAAGATCAGTACTATATACTAATAATGAGCTTCTTTACCACTTACCAATTATTATTTATTGATATTTTATAGGTTATGCATGGTTATTCTAAAATTTATGACATTACGAAAATTTAACGTAATTGAATGAAATATACGTTAAACTATAACAAGTAGTTATACAATTAAACTGAATAATGAAACTTTTGTAATAAATATAAATTATATATTCATACATATGTATCTACTTACATACATATATCCAACAATCCGTTTCGATTTCATTAAATACTGAAAGCTTTCTATACTTACATTTAGATGAAATTTAACTTGACATACTATGCAGACAATACAAAGTGTAAATAGTACACATATATACATATGTATATTATCGTATATACATATTTAAATAATAATATTAAGTCCTAATTACACGATCGTTAAAAATATAGTGAACCGATGAATAAGACAAAGATTGAAACTAACCAATGCAAAGAGACTACTTTCACTTTAAAATAATAAAAATTAGACAATTTTATAGATATCATCCTAGTTTTTCCTTGGACACAAACGTTTCTGATAATCATTTCATATAAAACATTTATATTTATTACTACTATTATTGATGTAAGAATACTACATTGTAAGATATATGTCATAAATATTCATTTAATACAATTTTTTACTATTTATATATTGAACTAACGTTGATTTAATGTAGTTTTTATCACTTACATAACATTGATACTACAATAAAATGTGTTTAATTTAATGACGAACATTTTAACATCTTAATTTTAATAGATATTGATATAAAATTATGATTCTATTTTGCAATGAAATGTTTTCATAATTTCAAAAAATATATTGTATAGTCTTACAGTAATAAACATAAAAAACCATTTTATGCCAAAAATATATATTGTATATGTACTATCAACTATTATTTGATAAAGTGATAAAGTTATTAATTGTATATATTAATAAAATTATATAAAAATACTACCAAGATATTGAAAAGAACTTAAGAACCCTTTAAATTTTATAAAATAAGGGAATATAAGAAAAAAATATGGTTATGATTGATGATAATATATTTGTAATGTAAATTTAATTTTAGAGAATCAAAAAAAATTTCAAATTGAATGCTTTTTATAACAAACTGCTTTCATGCACTACATTGGTAAAGTAAGAAAATTTATAAAACTAAGTACACATGTATATAGTTTTAGTTAAAAAAGCTAAATGTAAGAGCCATGTATTTCTAGAAGGATGTATCTACGTATATGAAAAAATCAAAAAACGTCAATCTTCCAAAATTATATGTACTAGGATATAATCAAATTTTTGTCTGAAATACATTTTTGGAAAGTAATAGAAACTTATAACATTTCATGATAATAATACATTATTTAAACTATATGAATTTATCTGCTAGATTAAAGTTATTAGTCATTATATTATTGTTGAATATAACATAGATTGGTAACTTCTGTAATTTTTTATAGTTTATAATCTCAAGTTCTTTTTTGATGATTTTATATAGGTTACTAAATTTCATCCTATTCTACATATATATGTATATTTTAGCAAAATAACCTTAAAAAAAAAACTGGTGATGAATCTAAAAATATCAAAAATTATTATACAGGGTGGGGCATTTTAAACAGGTCACTTGAATAACTTGCTTGTTTTTGAAGATAGGAGAAAATACATTAGACCAAACTTACTTGGTATCGGGGGCTCATAATCTGATATTACCAATTTTTCTATAGGTGGAGGCGTCAAGGAGATATGAAGGTCAACTCTGTTTTTTTAAATGGAACAGTATATTTTTTTACTTACATTCTGATAGAGTGTTTCGAGAAAAATACAATGACCTATTATTAAAGTCGTTCAAGGTCGTTCAAGGTCATTCAAGGTCAACTGCAAAAGATAAACAAACATTCAATCACATTGTACGCTTATCTGTATCCTCAAACATTATTGGTAATTTAACTACCCACTAGAGTACAGCTTCGTAATATAATATTTATTCAGTCTAAGTGTTCAGTTTTCTAAAATGCGTTACAGGATAGCAGAGAAAGTAGAAATGGTTCTTATTTATGGTGAATGTCATAGAATTATGAGGGAAGCAGTACATGTGTATGGTGAAAGATTTCAATAGGTGACCTGTTTAAAATGCCCCACCCTGTATACCAATATCTTTTTTTACTTCCATTATAGTTGCAACTATCTTTAGCATAAATTATTAGTGATGGAAAAGAATGAAAAGTTGCACAGAGCTATGTAATTTGAAATATTTCAAGCAGCCCCAGACTTGCATTTCTAATTTCGATATTCTGGTCTAGTGTCTCTCCAAAATTCACTTTAGGTAGTGAAAAATCATATTCAATCCAACGTTTTAATTGTTCGATGGATGTAATTTATTCAGACAAACTATAAACAATTTCTTTTGTGCAGACAATTTTTAGAAACTTTTCTTTTGTGAGATGCAAACATTTCATTTAAAAGTTTATGATTTGGTCAACTAGTGTGAAATGAAACACCATCATCGACTAATTCATTAACTTTTTTATCTAAAATCTAAAGCCAATGCATGATCTTGGAAGAAAGCTTGGCTTAATTAAATGTACAAATGTGAATTCACGGCTGCTTAAATAGCCAGAAAGAAACAAACAAACAAAAATATGAGATATACAATGGTGGATCTGGGATATCTATTTGCAAAAATCTACAATAGATGTTATTTTTCCCGTATCGGGTTCTCTGCAACAATTGATATACGATCTATGGTTCCTTCCAAATTTTTGATCCTTATGATATATAAAATGCGATGTAATTAAAAATTTTTAACATTGAATTTCATACCTTATACATGCGTATATCTTCACCACTTCAAGTAATAAGCAAAAACAATACACATAAAAGTTGTATGATTATATGAAGATAGAGAAAATGATACAATTTTGAAAGTAAAAATAAGAGCATATTAAGCTATATATTTATCCTAAAGCACACCGTTCCCTGGGTATTGGATTTCATTTCGTTTTATTATTTTCATTATTATCTTTAAAGTCTTTCATATAAGAAATCCTGAAAAATGTTTTATGCATGTATAATACATATATTGAGTAACGCTCTTAACTTATATATTGAGGGAGGCTGACAGGAGAAGTAGAATAAACATTGGCTCTTTATATTTTATTACTAACATAACTATACTATAACTATTTATGATAACACTATTAAAATACTTTATACGTAATTACTTGATTTTGATTGATTATTATTCCATTTGTCTATCGGAGACTTCTCTCTAACATTATAATTGTATCGCTACATCCAGCTCCAACAACTAACGAATGAGTGTTGCCAACTTTTGCACAATTAATTAAAATACCAGATACTACCAACATTACCGATAACACCAATAATATTAAGGGACATAAGTATATGGCGTGATCGTATACATATATGACTACATAACCATGGAATGCCGTGGACGTGGATTAATGCAACATGCACTGTAAGCTGCAATAGGCTCTGATATAATAAATTGAAAGCTTATTAAATATTATGCAGAATATTAAAAATTATTATAATATAAAACAGATGTATATTTACTCCCACAATTTTTAAATAAAGCCATTTTATTATTTTTTCTTTATTATTACTGAATGTCTGTTATTCGTCTTTCCTAATGTTTCTTTCCTTGGTTAACTTATAAAAGTACTTATTCTCTCTGGCTTTTTAATACTTATGCTTTAGTTCAGTGATATTACATGTGTGTGTGTTTAAGTAGAGATATTTTACGTTTAAATATACATACATACATAAATAATTTTCTACACAAGTTTTTATTAATTTTGTTATTTTATATCAAATAAGTATAGTTAATGATGAATGATAATATTTTGCTAGCTTTGTTTTTATTCATTACTGAAAAATATTATTAATGTTTAGTTTCGAAAAGAATACCAGATAACATTTACATATATATATATATATATATTACAAAATTATTATAAAAAGAATAATTTCTGACAAATGAAAAAAAAATTAAATCTAAATAAATACACATCCTGTATTATCTATACAAGTTTTATTTATTATATGTACATTAAGTATATACGTATATTTAAATATATCTATTATAATAATATTCTTTCATTTAATACACACACACGCGCGCGCGCGCACGCACGCACGCACGCACACACACATACCCATTCATTTGTTACTTATATCGTATATTTAAAACTCTTGAGAATTATTATAAATATAAAAAATAGCAATATATATACATATATATGTATATATTAGTATATATATTATTTCAAAGAAAAATAATAATAGATTACATTTACTTATGCTAATATATAAAGATGTGCATAGTTTAAAAAGTTGATGCTTATGAAATTTTTAAATATCTTTCCTTTTCTAATTTTCAATTGAATAATTTGTTGATGCGTATTTAAAAACAACAAAGTGGGAACATAATATAGAAAAATTTTAGTTCTTAATACAAAATTTGCGTCACATTTCAATAACGTCACTCGTGATTAGAGTAAACGCGTATAAGATATGTAGTTGGTATGACACATAGCCTAGAAATATTTAACTTTCAAAACGACTTGTGCAAAACGTTTTGTTGTGATTATTATGTAAAATATTTGTGAGAATCTATAAACATTACAAGTAGTACTATTTTAATTTTTGTGAATTAATATTTACTTCTTGATTCTTCCTATTAACTTTAAAAAAACATGATCATTTATTTCATAACTTTTTGCATTTACACGAAAACTCATGTACAATTTAAATCAGCATGTGTGTAATTCTGGATTTCCAGAAAATACGTTTTTAGCAGGATAATTGCGAAAATTGTAAATATACGAACAAATATATACTTATTTTCCTCAAAATTTAAGTTTAATGTTTGTATTAAGTGATAACCTTGGGAAGTTTGAGACAAAGATATAGTTGGAAAAAAGCTGAATGATTGGAATAAATATACTTTACAAGAGGTAACATCGCAAAAAGTATTTTATTAATATAATTATTAGTGTGTTAAAGTAACGATTAATTCTATACATTTATAGGATGTTTCTGAAAAATAATGATTATTGTTCAAATGCAATTCTTTTTACTAATCATTAATAAAAGCAATTTTAAGATACATGAGGAAAGATAAAAAAGGATTCTTTCAATGCCATGTGAAGATCAGTTTTGTTATTTAAAGTTGGTAAATTTATTTTGAATTACTATAAAATTATTTATTATACTATGCTATATATTGTATATTACAGTATATTACAGTATATTTATTAAACTATGTCATATGTAATATATATTACGTAGCATGTTATACTATTAAATTTCAATTATTAGATAATCATGGACGAAAGGAGGGTAGCAGACTACTTTGTTATTGCTGGTTTATCAGGGCAAGACAATGATTTTGATAACGATAATGAAAATGACCAGTTAGAAGATTGGTTTCAAGAAGGAACACATGTAAAAGACACAAATATGAAACCTCCTATTACTGATCTTGCTATTATATTTCCAGCATTGGGTGAAAAATGTCCAGAAGGGTATGTTTTGTTAGAACATACTGTTTCAGGGTTACCTGCAGACTTAAATCATGGAAGTTTAAGAACAAATGAATGTTACTTATGTTATCGACGAGGGCGTGATAAACCACCATTAGTTGATATAGGTAAGATAAAAATTTAAAAATATCATCTAAGCTATTGAGAACCCTTATTAAATGTCTTTTTATAACAACAGGTATATTGTGTTTTATAATCAGGCAGTAGATGAAAATAAAAGTTTTGTTAATGAATGAAATAGAAAATTTTTATTAGTTTTTTAATTTTCTTACTCTATTTAAAAAATTTGAATGATAAAATTTTGTTGCTTGATTTTCATTATACAGTATTGAAATATATAATCAAAAATCTTCTTTATATTATTAAATTTGAACATAAAATATTATAGTTAAATAAGTTACCAGGTTCATCATAACTTGTTAGCCTTACCTTTTTATCTTGTTCAATATGAAATAAAAGATAATTGTGTTCAGTTTTTAATCATTATATTTGAATTTTTTTTTATATTTATAAATTTTGTTGCATTCTGTTTATATTATACTCTATTACTGTGTTTTTTATATTGCCTGTTTATATAACATATTTTATAACTGTATAAATTTTGTTGATTGTACATAATGATATTTTGTAATCTTTATATTTAAAATATATTGCAATTTAAAAAACATTTACTGCAATATGTGAAAAAGCTAGTTAATTATATCAGTTTAATTTATGTTGCCAAAATAATATAACAAAATTCTTAAAAAAAAGAATATGCAGTATTTGCTACCTAATCATATGCTACCCAATAATGATTGCTACCTAAATGATAAGGAAACTGTAAAAGTTATTATTTGCACTATTATAGTAATATTATTAATATATTGAAAATTTGCATCTTTTAAAATTGAAAAAAAATTAACAAACTAAAATAAAATTTTAATATCAGTGATATTTCGCTATTATTTTGTTAAAACTTTGTTAAGATACTGTTGTCCTTTGTTAAAATAAGTTTTGTTAATAATTGAATATTTTAACATTTTTGCATTTTAGATTTTAATTTTAAAAGTGTAACAGTTCAATATTACCATACTCTTCTATGTATATTTGGCTCAATTTTTCTTTTTAAAAAAGTATCTATTCTTGTAGTTCTGTGAAATATTTTTAAGCAGTGACGTTTACAAAATGTTCTATACAAATAAATAATAAGTGTATTAAATATAAGGATATATGTTTCACATAATTGAATGGCGTTTGAGATTATAAAAGAGAAGAACGTGTAATTTGTGTGTGTGAAATACACAATTGTACAATTTGTACAATTATAAAAAATATGTTAAAAGATATTCTTTATTATATTTGTTGATTTTTTCGTAACAATTATTAGAAGTAAATATTAAAATCTTTGTTATATCATTATTATAAACATAACATTTTAAAATTTATAGATAAAACATTGCATGTTTTTGCTTTTCGTATCGTTTTAGAATAGTGTATTACATAGAAATTAGATTCATACATGTAATTCATCAATATATTTTATAAAATAAAATGTTTTAAATAATTTTAAATAAAAGTTAGTAACACTATTTATATGATATTTCACATTAATCCAATAGAGATTTTTAATTGTATCTCAATTTAAAGAATCAAAATTATATATTTTTTAATTTAAGTGCATTAGTTATAATGGCATGAATGTAATGTCTTGAATAATGTACTTTTAATATGAATGGAAGAATGTTATGTAAAAATTAAATTAATGCCATTATAATGTGGTAAATTTGATATTTTAACTATATTATTATAGCGATATAGTTTAAATAAGTACATAGTTACAGATAAAAGGAAGTTTAAAATTTGTAGTTGCACATATAAGTGTTAATAACTCTTGTATTGAATATTTCATATCATATTGATGACAGTTATTTATCTTTGTATGAAGCATATATTACATTTATTCATTGCTGCTATTAACTTTCATTATTATTTTATATATAGCATTCTTCTAATGCTAAGCAATGTTTCAAATTTGAATAAAATATAAAAAAGTTCTTATTAGTATGCATAGTTTCTCATCTTAACTTTATAATATTAAACAGAAGGGTTTATAATATTTTTTAATACTTATAATATTATAAATATAATTATTACTATTATAAATATAATTTTAATAAATAAATATAATAATTTATAAAATTATAAATATTAAAAAATATTATAAATCCTTCTGTTTATTAAAATGAAAACAAGATTGCCATATAAAAATTTAAGGTTCCAATGGAACTGAATGTAATTGTGTTTTGTGATATTATGATGACATTTCACTTATCTTTTAAACTTTCTTTTGTTCACTACTGTATATCGACAATTTTTTAATTCTCAAGAGGTATATGTTACAGGTGTAATATATGATGGTAAAGAACGTATAATGCAAGATGCTGAAATGATATTAGAAACTCCGAAAGGACATTTAGCTAATGTGAATAACTCAGCTGCAAGAATATTTGTGACATATAGACGAGCAACTCGTAAAATGCCATGCAACTCATTAGTCGTGACTGATATTTGTGTAATATTAGCAAATAAAGGAGAAACTCCCCCACATGCGTTCTGTGTTATCAATAAAAATTTGAACAAAGGCATGTTGGGTAGTGATGTATTTCTGTGTTATAAGAAATCTATGAATCGAGCAAATTTGATATCTTTTAAACCTACAATACTGTATAAGTATCCAATAGTTGATTACAGCAGTTTCATTTTTCCAAATTCTGTGGCAATGTTTTGTTTACCAATGGGAGCAACAATAGAATGCTGGCCCAAAGTAGCATGTAAACCTAAGCCAGTGTTTTCTACATTTGTTTTGACAGTTGCTGATGCAGCTCAAAAAATATATGGATCAGCAATAACATTTTATGAAGAACTTGAATTAGAAATGGATAAGCCAAATTTTAAAGAAAACCAACAACCAGCGGATGTACTTATGGAAAATATGAAGAATTCCGGTATGAAATCTTTTGTATATTTATATATAGTATGATGTAGATATGATTTCATGACTGAGATATACATATGTATGTATATACATGTATGTAGTTTTTTTCACTTAGTCGTTTTTTTTGCTTTATCTTTTTATATAACAGCCATATGGGATGTCCCATAAATCGTAGTATGAAAGATATAAAATGTATACAAAGCTGATTGTATGAAATTACTTCCAAAGAAAATTATGTAAACAAAAGATGTAGATGGAATTTTTTGATTGCTTCTGAGAAAAGTGATATTCAATGTAAAAAATTATGGTGTATAAGATAGGTACATTTCGTATGTGACCAAATTCTTAGTTAAAAATTATATATGTAATCGAAATAACTATATATGTTACCTAACAATATTAATATATTGGTAGTCTAGATATTGTAGTTTAAAAAGCATTAAACTTTGTAGACGATCATAGACAATGAAACGAGACTGAAATTATTAATCTTTACTTCTTTTCATCAATTTTAAATGGCACTTCATACTTGTGTTTTTTGAGAGGAGAATTATTTTCATTAATTGGATATGTTTCACTACAAGCATTAAAAAATTTAACTTATTAATACAGCACATCAACACATTTTAATAGTGATGTAATATTTGTATTAAAAAATCGTTATCATTGTTGGATTAGTTTCAGTGACAAAATTACTTGATTACCATGATTTTCCACGTATGATTAGAACCTAGATTTGACATCCATTATTTGTAAATAAGAAAAAAAAATGTTTATGTGGAAGAAATAACAAGTGCTGAATAGCTAAAATGAAGATTTATCCTTGTTTTTGAGGAATTTAGAAGACAAAGTGTGTTGCAATTAGTTCATGATATTTGATACATAAAACTAAAGAAAGATTTGTTTATGCCAGCATGGGTAGAAATTGCTTATCATTTGTTATTGGAAGCAATAGTTTAATATTGTTTCATAAAATAAATTATTAAGATTACGATTTAAATGCAGTTAGTACTAAGCCTATTTAACCTAAACCTGTAGCATTATAATTACATTCTTAGTTATTTCTCTTGATAACTAGAAAAGCAATCAAAAATGCTTATTTCCTATGTTTTACCTTTTTTTTTAAAGAATCATCATCTCCTACAATTTATTGGATATCCTATATTCAAGTGAAACAATATGAAGTGAACTATTATAATAAGAATTATTTACTGTTTAAATTTCATTTTAATTTTCATATTATCATATTTAATATATGTTTATAATAATAATAATAATATTTAACATTTTTTCTCCAACAAAATAAAAATTTTTAATATCTTAAAGAAATTATGTACATATGTGTTAAATATTAGAACTCTTTTATGCTACATACAATAGGATTCATATTTAATAAGCACATATGTATTTCGAACAGAAATGCTACACATATTCAAATTTATTTACTGCTTACTATTTATAGAAGGAACTTTACTATTTATTATTTTAGATATTGATATTTTAGCTATAAAAAGGTTTCATTAAGTAGTATTCATAGTACTTAATGAGAAGAAGAAATACATATACATGGTAATTATTATCTTCTTTGATATCTTCAAATCTTAGTAAGAACATATAGTAGTCATATAGTAAGGACTTTTTCTCCAACAATAAGTTTATATCTTTATTTATTTTGAGACTCTTTTTGTTTACAAACTGATAGATATTATCTTTTAGCTTTGGAGCAAAAAGTTTAAAAAAAATTAGGAGAGCCTTAAGAATCTATTTTGTCTTTTTTTAACATTAAATGTTATTTTTGCAAACTTTATTATACACCTCGCAGTAATATTATAAGACTATTAATTTTGGTCGAAAAATGATTGATCTTTGAATTGCTGTAATTTCATAAAAAAAGTACAAGAGAAGATTTTCTTCTTTTTCATAATCTTTTGATCTTTGAATTGAATTACTTAGAAGATGTTTTTATATTTCGAAGAAATATGGGACAGAAAGTTTTTCTTTCACGATTATTTTTAGGGTGAATTCCAGAATAAAAGCCACTTCTTTGCAACGATATCACAAATGTGGATATACGATTTTTTGTTGCCGTCACACTTTCAATGAATAGTACGCCTCTGACATTAGTGAAGAGGTTGCATAGTCAGATTTGCATTTCATATATATGTATTTAGTACGTGATATATGTATTTATACATATAATACATACATACATATAGACAGATATATGTATTTCGTACATAATTTTAATGTGTGATTGTGCACTGTATATGTGTATATATACACAAATTGTATTTGTATATATATTAAATACAGGCACTAACAACTACACACACTAAATATACATTAAAAATAGATGCTAGAAACATATGCTAATAACACGTTATACACACATACTAAACATATACGTTAAGCATCCACACTAAACATTAAACACCCATACAAACATACACACAAAATACAAGTCTGCCTACGCAACTTTCTGGTGTGTCTAATGTGATAAAATGAGAATAATAAATCGTATAACTTTTAGAAGTTCGTCATAAAGAACAAACTTTGTTGTTTAAGTTCATTTTAAAATGAATCGCAAACAAAATGTATTAGATGTCATAGAGCCGCCTAAATGTGTAAAATTTTCGGTAAATATGATTTATTTTCTCTTTCACTTCCTGCTTCGGAATATAAAAATTCTTCGAATGAAATTCTATTCAGAAATGAAATGGAGAGACTGTTCTTTAAAATGAGTCCATACAAACTTATATGGTTCTTTTTCAAATTAATGATTCTTTAATATTTTTTGTACTATATCTATTATTTAATATCGCATCACTTGCTTATATCAGTATTAGCAACACAAGAAAACAAACATAAGCATAAATTTGTCATAACGTTTAATAGGTTTTAAATATTATATTAACTTCTACATTGATTCTTTGTCCTTTAAGTTGTCGTTTAGGATGCTCATTAGGATGTCCTTATATTAAATTGTTGTCTCCATGATGTATGCATGCAGTGTATGGTGGTGTTTTTCTATTGTCAGATGTCATGTATTGTGCACAGGTCGCAGGATGGGGGCTCTTTTTTGATGTGATATTGGTAACTTAATTGCGTTGTTATAGTGAGCGTGATATATTGTTCTAAAAGAATGATCTTTGGTCGATAATAGTCGTGGTTCAGTAGATGATTTCCATTTTTCATTTCAATTTTCTTGTATTACTTCCTTTAAATAAGAAAGAACAATTTCAAATGATGCATCAACACTATGATCAGGTTGGTGAATCAGCTATTTTTCTGGCTGCTTCGTCCGCTCTTTCATTTCCTTTGATGCCTATATGAGAAGAGACTCAGATTACTATGACGGAATTATTATTTTGGATTGTGTTGACATAAGATTTTTGACATTCTTGTATGATGGAGTTGTTTGTCCACTGATTTTGGATTGCTTGGATGGTATTTACAGAATAAGAAATAGTGAAATACATATTTGTTTCGATCATTTTCTATAATTTCTATAGCATATTTTAACGCGTTAAACTCAAACAAAGATATGTAGAAGCTTCATGATGGAGATGGAATTTGACTTTTATGATCAATTGACCAGATACGTATAATTGCATAACCAGTGCTGTTTTAAATTTTAGAACCGTCTGTGTGCGTGCGTGCGTGCGCGCGCGCGCAGAGATAAACAGTGTGATTGCTGATATTTATAGGAGAAATTAAAAAATTCAGCGAAAAGTAGGTTTGAGGAGTTACCACTTAAAGCTGTCAAACGGCCAAATTAGAAACGAATTTCCTTGTCCGGTGAGTTTGGTGGGAAAAATGTATTTGCACGGCGAGAGGACAAAATATCCTCGTACCATACCGTCCCAAGCAGCCACCGCAGAAAAATGTGCGCACGGTTCGCTGTCAGACTACACATGTATGTTTCCACTCTCCAGTTATACATATTATTATTTGTTATAGATCTATTATACCATCTGTATCACATATTTCTTGTAACGTAAAACACAAGATAAAGTAAAATTTGTTAGAATTATCTAATAAATATAACAAATAGATTTACTAATATTTATGGCCGGCAGTGTAGATAAACCTTTTTTTTTCAATTTTTTAAAAAAAAGGAGAACGCTGTTTCCAGTCAAAGGAGGTTTATTTAAACCTCGGCAAAGACTTTTTCTATAAAATATATTTATAAATTAAATATATGCAATGTACAATATACAAATAAAAAGAAACATAACTAAAAATCAAAACATTTGTTAAACCATTTATGTTTCCAATTAAAACTTTATTCGTGAATTTAAATAATTTTAATTTATTCATTACATTAATTGTTTAGAAAATTCATATCGGTGAACATGTTTTTCAATAAACAATACATATTTATTGGATGTGTAAGATAGTCTCAAAAGATAATAATACAAATTTTAATGATACGTTATAATTAATGTGTATTTGTGTTATTGGTTGTTTGGCCAAATGTGTTTATTATAGAAATAAAAGCAAGTTGAAGCATAATTTTAGCACTCAATTTTGCTAATTATAGGGAGATAGAGGTTTGAAAATTGGTTTACGATATGGTCTTTCGGCAAACTGTCATTGGAGCATTGTTTGCTAAAATCGATTTAAGGGCTCTTTCGATACCATTACCCTGCTGTAGTCTTTAAACGTCTCTGTGAAAATACCTCAACTAAAAATTTCACTTTAAATCAATCTTTTCTAACTGTTTCACATTATATCTGGAATTTAGAGAATTTACATGGTAATCTAAAAATAATCCTTATGTTTAGTAGAAATAGAATTGCTAAATTTTGCATGTAATTCTACTAATTCAAACTTGCAAGTAGAAGAAAAAATTGCCGATTTTTCGGTAATGGTAACTTGACGCTCTGTTTTTCTTCACCTTTAAATCCTGCATTTGCTTTCTTGTCTCTTGAACTAGCACAGCGCGCGTCGCTAACTCTGTGCAAGTTTTCGTTTGTTACGTTCGCAGGTATGGAGAGAGTATTTTTTAAAAAACGCAAGTTATCACAAGCTGTCAGTTGAGAATTTTCCAGTGACACTTCTTGACAATCTTGAGTTTGTGCGTATTTAGATGGTGAGAATCAGTTGGATTAAGGAGAGATTGGTTATCTTCGACGTCGTGTTTTTCAATCTATCTCCTAATTCAATGTTGTTGCCCCATAACATAATGTATAATAAAGTATTTATAGCAGAGTTCCGTTCAGATTATAAAACTATATTTTCTGTGATGGCTTGGCAGTCGGGTCGTATTGTTAGTAGTATAGTCTCGGAGATATCTACATTCCTAGGCCTCTTGTCAGGACCAATGGTATGCGCTGTCTTGGTAGTTGCAACTGTAACTAAACTAAACTAGCCATCTAGTATTACATCGTAGCTGGATCCAAAGAATCTTTCGGAATTTTGTGTATCTTATCATACATGAGTTGGTGTCATTTTTTTTTTTAATTTATTTATTTTAAAATTACGATCAATTCTTTACAGAATTTTCAGTAATTCGGCTGTCGTGTTACAATGTCGTGGGTTTTAAGTGTTTAATGGATGTTTGATTCAATTGAATCTAGTGCTTAAATCTAAGGGATAGTGTTTTTTTAGCCTGCGGATCTGGTCCGTCGTGTCAAGTAATTGAGTGACTAGAGGGTTTTGGTGGTTGTTAACTCTTTTGCTGTGTCTATTACTGTAAGTGGATATTTCTTCTTTGACTGTGGGTATCTTGAGATCGCGATGTATTGTTTCGTTGGTAACGTACCAAGGTGCGTCTAGTAGTGTTCTTAGTGTTTTGGCTTGTAGTCGTTGGAGTATCTCAATGTTGGAGTTGCTTGCTGTTCCCCATAGCTGGATTCCGTAGGTCCAGACAGGTTTTAATATGGCCTTGTATATCATTAGCTTACTTTGTATGCTTAAGTTGGAACGTCGGCCAATGAGCCAGTAGAATTTTTTTATTTTTGATTTGATTTGTTTCGATTTGTCAGCTATGTGTTGTTTCCATGTCATTCTTCTGTCCAGAATCATGCCCAGATATCTGACTGAATCTTTGTTTGGGATTGAAATGTTATTTATCGTCACTTGTGGACAGGTTTGTTTTCGCAGTGTGAATGTTATGTGACTGGATTTGTTTTCGTTAATTTTGAAGCGCCATTTGTGGAATCACTCTTCCATAGAGTCGAGGCCTCGCTGGAGAGTGGAGGAGGCAATAGTCGGATCAGGGTGGGAAGCTAGTAAAGCTGTGTCGTCTGCAAATGTTGCTGTGGTTATGTCTGTTAATGTTGGTAAATCTGCAGTGTAGATGGTGAACAGCAGAGGTTCCAGGACACTGCCTTGGGGTATACCAGCTTCTATTAGAAATGCTGTGGTTATAACGTCTTGGTATTTTACCATGAATATTCTGTTGGTTAAGTAGGATTTTAGGATGGAGTAGTAGGTGTGTGGTAGGATTTTCTTTAGTTTGAATAAAAGTCCTTCGTGCCATATTTTGTCAAATGCCTGCTGGATGTCTAGGAATACCGCTGTGTAATATTTTTTCTTCTCTAGGTCTTAGGTGATTTTGTGGGTTATACGGTGAATTTGCTCTATTGTAGTGTGTTGCTTCCGAAAGCCGAAATGATGATCTGGCAGAGCTTTCGATTCTTCTAGGAGTGGTAGGAGTCGTTTCGTTAGCATCTTCTCGAATAGTTTTGACAGAGAAGGTAGGAGGCTAATTGGGCGATAAGAGCTTGCTTCGTGTATTGGTTTTCCAGGTTTGGGGATAAGTGTGATCAGCGATATTTTCCAGGATTTAGGAAAGTATTGGAGGTGATCAATTGCGTTGAAGATGGAAGTGATGAGTGCTGTTCCTTTTGTGGGAAGTTCCTTGATGGCCTTGTTGCTTACCAGATCGTAACCTGAAGCTTTTTTGGAATTTAGACGACGGATTAGTTCTATGACTTCCAGTGATGAGAAAGGCTCAATCGGAAGAGACATCTGGAAGGCAGAGAGCAAGTGTTCAGTTATTTCCTCTGGAGTGGTGGGAGAGAGGGGTTTGAAGACGTGGGTTAGGTGGTTGGAGAACAAGTTAGCTTTTTGCATAGGGGTACGCGCCCATCCTCCTTGCGGACAGCGAATTGGTGGGATTATTTGCGAGGGGCGGATGAGTTTCCTGGAAGCCTTCCATAGCGAGTAGTTGGAGCCAGATGTGGGAGACAGGTTGGCAAGATATTTTTGGAAGCACTCGTCATTGTAATTCCTGAGGGTTTTCGTGAGTTTCCTTGTGGCGTTGTTTAGCTTACGCTTGTCTTCAGGTGTCCTATGATTCTGCCATGCTCTTTTCAGTCGGCGTTTTTCTGCTATTTTCTTGATTATGTGATCGGGGTATTCATTTTTGTTGATAGGGATCTTGGTGGGGGTGGAAGAGCGGATGGCGTTAATTATGCTGGAGTTTAGGTATTCCGTGGCTGCTTCTATATCTTCATTAGTTTTTAGGGAATTAAGGCAGTTGTTGTAAGGTTGAAGATTTCCCTAAAGAGCTGCCAGTTGGTGAGTTGGTTGTGGATGAAGCCGTTAGGTTGGTGTTCTATAAATGTTGAGTTGATTGTTGTTATGACGGGTGAATGGTCAGAGGAGAGTTCCATGGAGGAGTTGATTTGGACATATCTTGGCGAGATGTTTTTGGTTATGAAGAAATCCAGTAGGTCAGGTATTTTGTTAGTGTCAGTGGGCCAATAAGTGAGTTCGTTTGAGCTAAGGTAGTTGAGTCTGTTGGAGTTTATGCTTTTTAGGAGGTTTTTACCTCTGACTGTGGTAAGTCGGCTGCCCCATTGGGTATGTTTGGCGTTATAGTCGCCTCCGGCTATAAATCTATTGCCCAGGTTTTCGAGGAAGTTGTCGAAATCTTCTTTTGAGATGGTATGTCTGGGAGGACAGTAGACTGCTGAAGTGGTGATTGGGCCCTGCCTGTCTTCTATCACTACGTTTGTGGCTTGGAGGTGGTCCTTCTGATATGATGGATGTTCGTAGTGTTTTATGCTGGTTTTTATAAAGATTCCGGTGCCGCCATGGGCCTTTCCGCTGGGATGCTGGGTGTGGTAGAAGTTATATCCACTTATTTTTATGAAGTTTTTATCGGTGAAGTGAGTTTCGGATATGAGAATTACATCAATTTGTTGGTGTTTTAAGAAGAGCTCTAGCTCAAGTTTGTGCTGAGCTAGACCGTTGGCGTTCCAAAGAGCTATTCGTGTCTGTTTTATTTTGCGTCGGTGCTTATTAGTTTGTTCACGAGGAGTGTGAGCAGCGACAGCAGATTATTGAATTGCTCGGATTGTTGTTCGATAAGTTTTTCTATCCTGTCGAGGTTGTTCGTGTTTTGTGGACTGGGTACAGTATTTTGTGGGTGTTCGTTGTGAATTGTCGGTCTATTTTGGTTGCCTTGAACTACCTGTGCGTAGGAGATTGAAGGTGTAGTGAGTTTTAGCGGGCTGGGTAAGTAGTTGCTGGGGGCTTTAACTCTGGGATTGGGGTATTTGTTTGTGTACAGGATCTTCTAGGTTGAGCAACCTTTGTAGTTCGCGGGATGTTCTCCTTGGCAGTGGATGCACTTCGCAGGAGTGTCTGGGGATTTGGTGCATTGGTCTGTGGGATGAAGTCCTGCGCATTTAACACAGCGGTAGTTATGATTGCAGTATTTTTGCGTGTGCCCGTACCTTTGGCACCTTTTACACTGTACTATCTCTTTTTTTGCGAAAAGTGGTTCGAACTTGACTACAGAGTTCATGAGACGGTTGATTTTGTAGATTTCTTTGTTGTTTGATTTTTGTTTTAGATCTATGAAGAATAGGGATAGTGGGTTTTTTGTGATTCTGTGTCTTATGTTTATGATGTTGGTGACTTCGTGGTTATGAGTTTCGAGTTCAAGTTTCAGTTCTTCCAGGTTGGCAGAGTGGTGGATGTTGCATAGTACATGTAATGTTGTAGGTAATGTTGCGTAGAAAGGGTCTTTCTTGTTGTAGTTGGTATGTGTGGAAGTTGGCGTTCAGGGATTTGAGCGACTTTGTTAGTTTTCTGTATGTCTCCGGGTTAGTCGGCAGGATTTTGACCTGATTGTTTTTAATTTTAAGTTGGTAGTCTTCTTTTTTAATGTCTTTCTCGATTGATTTGATCATGGTTTGGATGTCTATTCCGTTGTCGATGAAGATTGGCGGAGGAGGAGGTACTTTTTGCGTTTGTTGGTTAGATGGATTTTCTGATGCGTCAATAGAATCGTGTATGGATGCTAGAATTTCGAATCTATTGTAGGTGGTGACGTGGTTTGTTGGAGACGTGTTCTGATTTGCGTTAGTACTTTTGTGATTTGTATCTAGTTTTCGTTTTTTGCTGTTGTTTGTGTGGTTATCTATGTGGAGCAGGTTGTCCATTTGCCATGGTCGAGGTATATGGGCCATCTTCGAGCTAGTTTATTCAGTTGAAGAAACTAGTCGAGAGGCTGAATTTGGAGAATGGAAGTGTCTGGCTATCCTCGTGAAGTTTTAGAAAACTCTGCGTTGCTCTTGGGTCGGTTCACTTTCGAGAGAAGGTCGTCTCTTGTTGAAAAACTACACTGGGTACTGCACACACGTCTGCACGCGTCGGCTGTCGACGGCAAACTAGGTTGTATAATGCCGTTATCTAACGATTATAACATTTGCTTTTCGATCTTTTCCTTATGAGTTGATAGAATCGATAATTTTTTCACTCATAACAATCGAGAGTCGAAGGTCAGTCATAATAATTTAATTACAGTTAATTTTAATTCTTGATTGTTGAGGGTTAACTTTATGATTATGGGATGCCGATTTCTGCAGAAGATAATTATTTCTGAATTTTGGCTAGAAAATTTGAATTCGGTAATCTGTGACATTTTTATAATTTGTTTAGTGTTTCTTGTAAGTGTATTTCAGTGACGTGACCGTTCTTTCCTCTGTATATTATAGTTAAATCGTCAGTAAATAGTAATCTTTTGTCTGGACTGGTAATTTTCTTAGCTTTAGAGGAAGAGAGAGCGTTGTTACCTCTGATTTAGATAACTTCTATATGTAAGAAATTGCTGATGAAAAGACCATATCATAAGTCTATGTCGGGAGATACGACAGTCAGATGCTGTTGATTGGATTGTGCGTCGCATGTTAATCTCCAGGTTTATTAAATAGCCGTAGATGGAGAAAATCACTTTAAAATTTGGAAATTAAGAGATGTTTTTCAAAGTTCTAACAGAATCTATAGTTAATGATATTCTCTATTAATTTGCACATCTTATTAGTGAATGCAATCGGACGATACTTGTTTGAGTCAGTTAGAACTTTGGTTTTGAGATAGGAATGACTATCCTTCCACCTGTCCGGGAATACATTGTGAATCCAGGTACAATTGAATAGGGAAAGCTTGTAATCAAGGGTAGGTTGGAAAAAAGGATGTTTGCAATTCCATCATTCCCACGACTGGTGTTGCTACATTTAGTTAAAAAATATTTTAATTCTACAGTTCGAAGAGGCATATACAGGGCGGATATGGTGGATGAGTCATGATTTGTATCTGTGGAAGTCGATGGGTGTACTTTCTTTTTGTGATGTTGTAATTCCTTTCAGTACTTATCACTAGAATTGTTTAAAATGTTGATTCTAACATTTCCGATATTTCGTATGGATCTGTTGCAAGTGAGCTGTCTTTTTTAGTTAAGGTGAATATTAGTGATTTAAAACTTTGGTCGCTTCTATTTTTTTCCAAATTTCAATGACTAGAGAGAAATAGTTCGTTTATTCGAGATATAGTTCTATATTCTTTAAAATTGGTAAGGTTTATCAGAGATTTATGTTTTTTTATATTCATTGAAAACATGTTTGCAATTTTTGATAACTCGTGGGCATTGATCGTACCATCATGGATTATATTGGGTTTTTATATTACTGGAGTTTTCTGTTTTTACAGTAGATAAGTCAGCTGTTTTTGTAATAATTTCTATGAAGTTTATAAATGTTTTGTTTATTAAGTCAGCATTCGACAGATTTAGTTCTGTACGTTTGAGAATTGAATTAAATATTCCGTCAAGGAACATTACCCAGTTGATTTCTTAAAACTTCCATCTTGAGGGCTTCTGGAATTCGATGTCACAGCTCAGATGATATTTCAGTGCTATCTTGATCGAGAAGTGGTCGCTATCATACAGATCATTTACTACACTCCGTGTGATATATTTTGAGCAACTGAAGGGTTACATAGCGATAGGTCTATTGCATTAAAACAGCCAAATGCTGTGTTAAAGTGGGTGGAGTTATTGGTGTCTAATAGAAAGTTTAAGTTGGCAGAATATATCTCGTTTTCAGTGATAGTACTACATGTATCAGTTTTGTAAGAATCCTACAAAAAGGTTATGGCTATCAAAACCAAGGAAAATGAAAGGTTTCGGTAATTGGTAATTAGTTTCGGTAATTGGTTTATTAGGTGAATAACTTCGTGTTCATCTAGATGTTGACTGTTTGATATATAGATGTTGTATATGTGTATTGTATATTTTATGGAAGATTTTGACAACTATAGCTGCAAACCTGAACGTGACTATGACTTGTTGCCTATAAATGTTGTCTTTCATGAATGCAGCAACTGCTCCTCTCTGGAAGTGCGATTTTTAAAAAGAGGTTTTGTAATTTTTTATCTTATTAAACACAATAATATTAGTATAAAAAGTAAAAAGAATGCAGTATTTAACTGATCCTTATCTTTATTTATGGTCCTTTACCTTTAATTATGAAATATCCTTTATGGCATTGATTCGATTAATTTGAATCTTATTTTTCAAGTAATAAATGATATTTTACATCGGAAATCTGCTAATATCAATGAATCAGTTGGTGAATCTTTCTTTCTATCTCGTTCATATTTCATGTTTCTCACTGTAATTGCAAGATCCACCAACTGAAACAAATGGCAGCATATACATACATAGGATTTCGACTGTTACATTAATTAGAGTGAGAAATATGAAGTATAAGTAAGGTAGAGACAAAGGTATTTCAGTTGTTTCATTGATACCAGTACATTTTTAATGTAAAATTCTGTCGTCTATAATTTGAAAAATAAATCTCAAACGATATTTTTATGCATGAATTATTCTCATCGTTTTAATGTTACTAACTGACCATATAAATATCCTCTACATATTTTGTGACGCTCTATACGACATTTACATTGATGAAAATTTATAAGAAAAGTGCACAATATGTTTAGGTTTACTTTAACGCATTTTCGGTGCGTCGAAACAGAACATCAAATAGGTAATTTAAGTGTACATTGATTTACTACGACACACACATTTATGATAAGTCTAGTTTTATGTAATATTTCGTTAGTAAAAAATGATGAATAATCTAGTTACGATGCTAACAATGTAACTAATACACTAACAATATATACATTCTTGTTGGTTTTTCTCACCAACCCGTATGCTGTTTGTGACCCTAGATCTAGCACATTAATTATTTTTTTGAATATGTAGATAAAAACAGAGCAATAGGATTAACGTTCATTTTACTCTTTCGCATAATACTTTACTTTAATTACTAATTTGATTACTAATACTTAAGAATGTTACTATTTTATTTAAAAATTTATTTTTTTTGAAGAGTTTATTAATAACTATTTAAACATAAATGCTAAGAAACATAACAGAAACATTTGTTATTCAAAACAGCTGGTTGGAAAATATGCATTCTTAAAGATTTATAGAAAGAAAAATAAAATAAGATCAGACATACATTTATTGAGTTAAAGATATCTTTTTTATCGTGTTCATACTTGAGTAACTTGTAATATTGAAACACCCTTGCATTAATTAAAGCTTAATTTATAAGCTATCAAATTCATCTACATTCATTCTCTAGAATTATTATTAAATTATTCTAATTTAAGAAAAGAAATTCGTACATTAAGCCATGATGAAGCTTTAGTATAAGATATGAAATAATAAGTTTCAGACATGTATAAAATTTTTTAATCATATACATATTTAATTGTTATTCTTTTTCTGAAAGCTAGTAATGAACGAAGGGTCTTTTTAATAGTCTCCATTTAGAAATGCTAATTTTGCACTAAGTAATACATTACGAACAACTATTATAGAATCATTTTATATTGAACTATCTAATCGAAGTAGGTATTATACGTTTAAATCCCATTATGACTCTAATGAAGTAACATAATAAAATAGAATTTTGATAAAAATAGATATATTTTTTTTCTAGAAAAAAATATGTCCACTTTTTCGTCACCACTTTTATTTATTTATCATTTTTTCATCAATTGGAACAATATTTCTATTCTGGAAAATACTCCCAATTTATAACAAGTATTGCTTCTGATCTGTAATATTGTTAATTTTTAACCATTTTCTCCTTCTTAAACTTTTTTTGTTTAGACCTACATAAAATGCGTGAAAATTGTCGCGCGTATTAAACAAATGTAACGTTAAAAGGTTAATTCTAGAAAGGAAAATAGAGAACATCTTTTTCTTGTTTCAGTTGAACACGCAGAAATTGACTATCAACAGTTAAAAATGAAAACGCAGAAGCAGTCTGGAATATTTAAAAAGCTCACGCTAGCTCAGTTAGAAAAATTACAGTATACAAATCCTGCAACGCAATCTTTGAACATTAGTAAATCTATATGCATCTTATCACATTGGCCGTTTTTTGATACATTTGAGAAATTTTTAGTTTTCTTACATAGCATGTGCAATAGCAAACCGCAACAAGTTCCTATTGAGAAATATATAGCATATTTTTTGTACGATATACCATTTCCAAGTCCACAGAGACCGAGAATTCTTGTGCAGTTAAGTACTAAGGACAGATTAATTTTGACTCAACCAGAAGATTTGGCGCTACCTAGGTCTGGTGCCAGTTTTCGACAGTTACTCATAAATTTAGGACCCGATAATTGTTTACTTATATTATTGTTAATCCTTACTGAACAAAAAATACTTGTACATTCGTTACGTCCTGATGTACTTACATCGGTGAGCGAAGCAATCGCTATGATACTATTTCCATTTAAATGGCAGTGCCCGTACATACCTTTGTGCCCTCTTGGATTGGCTGAAGTAATGTATTTTATTTTATCGGTTTAATGTTAAATGCCAAAAATAATAACAAATCTTATATTTTAGGTTCTGCATGCTCCACTGCCGTTTTTAATAGGAGTGGATTCCAGATTTTTTGATTTATACGATCCTCCCTCTGATGTTAATTGTGTAAATTTAGACACAAATAATATAGCTATTTGTGATGATAAAAAATATTTAAATGTAAAACTATTACCAAAGAAAGCAGCTAGACAGCTTAGAAATTGTTTAGAACATCTTTATTCGAAGTTGATTTCTTTGGGCAAAAGTTATTCATCAATGAAAGGTATGTTTAGTATTGTTGTGTTTGTTCTTTTTTTATTACAATACTTTCATCTTTAATGATTTTGTTCTTTAGACACAGAAGATGAAGAATTTAGTGTGGATAAAGAATTTCAGCAGAAGCGAAAAGAGCAAGCTTTGGAGCTTGAAATACAAGACGCTTTTCTAAGATTTACTGCTACTATACTCAAAGGTTATCGTGCTTTTTTACTACCAATTACCAAAGCGCCAACAGTTGGTTCCACAGACCCAACAAGTTTGTTCAATATACAAGCGTTTCTTAGAAGTCGGGACAAGGCTCATGCGAAATTTTATAGTATGTTAGTGAAAACGCAAATGTTTATAAGGTTTGTTTTTATTAATATTTCTTTTATGTTATTTATAAAGTTTAACATAATAAATCATTTATTAATATCATATACGGCGGTACTGCATATAAAAAATTTTTATGCTTATGAAACAAGCAGATCATTGCTATTATTTAAACAATATTTTCGATTACTTCGAATTTAAATTTTGAAATTTAACTTTTGTAGAACATTATAATAGATATAGATCGAGTCACTTCTTAATTTTTATAAAAATTGTGCGATATTAACGGGTATATATGGTATTAAAATTGGCTTTCTAAAATATTCTGCTTATTTAAGATAGCAAAGTGATTTTAAATTACTTGTTTGTAATGTTTACTTTCTGTGTGAATATTTTAAGAATATATTTTATTATTGAATACAAAGAAAATATTAAATCTATTAGCGTCTATTAGTCTTAAAACTAATAGGTAGTCATATATGGAGCATTTATCATAATTGTCGCTATGATTTTTCAGACACTTCTGGTAATTTGACAACACAATGTTATGAATAAAAATTAGTCATCACTGAATCAATAACTAATAACAATATTGAAAGTCTTCCAAGAATTTTTTACAAGAATACTTATTAATACAATATAAGCCAAATATAAAAGTTCATGTTTGTCGTACATTGCGCTAATAAAGCATTATGCATTCTTATTATGTTTTACAATAAGAAAGAAAATTTGACTGCTTAATAACTGAAGTCATGATACATTATGGCTTTCACGTAATCTTGAGTGCGAAAAATTTATATACATCATATATTAATATCAATGCCATCATATATACATTGACATTTCTTGTTTCGCCAATTTTGTTTTACATATATAATAATTACATATTGAACACAGTTTACAGCCCAAAGTCTTGAACAATTTTAACGAACAATTTTATTGTATAAGCGAGCTGTGAAAGTTTCAAATATTTTATTAGGAGATACATAAATTATTTATTTTTTTGTTTTATTTTTTCATTGATTTATCTTTTTGAATAATAATTTTTCATTACAACATCAAATCAATTAAATGAAGTATTCTTTCACTGCTCTTCAATTACGATACGTTAGAATTTTCAAGCCTTTTATACATATGTATTTAATATAGATGCCCATGGTTCATAACATATGGACCTAGTAGCCTTGGGAAGTTTATCTTGAGGATTATAATTAGTTTGCAGAGTCCAGATTTCTGGCATCTAATATTCTGCAGACAGAAACATGTATATGAAACTTTCCTAATTACATCTACATTGATTCATAGCATTGTTAATTGTATGATCAATAGTTTGCAATATCGTCCAGTTTCAAATTGAAATTAATGCTTTTAAACCTTTTACTTTTGACTTTAATTTAATTTGTAAGATTTAAATGCATTGGTAAAATGAACGACTATTAGCAAATATCTCAACAATCAATGTTTTTCAGTAATCTTCGAAACATAATTCTTTATTTTATCTGGAAAGAAACGATTTTTTTTTACAAGCTTTCAGATTCATCAGATTAAATTTGTATAATTACTTTTGCATTTTACAAACATCAAATTTGTTATTGATATACATAAATGCCGCTTTCATCATAAACCTGTCCATTATTTCTATAATAATCAATTTAAAAAATTTACTGAATTATTACTTCATGTTGTATTTCAATACATTATTAAATAATATCCCATATACATACATAAAATGTTCGTTCAAAAATACTAAAAAGTATAAGGGATATTTCTACAAGCCGGAATAAAATAAAAATAGAGAATAAAAGATTGTTTGAGGCTCTGTTTGTTTCAACTTATAAAAATCAAGCAAAAGATTCTATATCCGAACCGAATATAGGACAATTTAAGACTTGGGCGACGGAGACGCGGTGATCTATAGATACTTTTTTTTTTATTTATTTATTTATTTATTTATTTATTAGGGTGTATTTACAATCAATTCTAGAAAGAAACTATAGATACTTGAGAGCACAATGATACATGTCAGCCAGCTTACTTTGTATTTTGTATAAGTCGTAGAGAAGTGGACATTTGGTACGATACACGCTCCACTTTTGTAGAATATTGTAGATTAAACACTAAATGTGTCTATTCACATATATTTATAAGAGAAAATCGAAGTCTACCCTATGGAATTTTCGAATTGAGAGAATTAATGCTTCCTTCGGTCCACGAGTTTGTTTACATAATTAAAGAGAAGATGATAATAAATGCAGCAAGATAACTATGATAGTGTAATATTTCCGTATACTCACGAAAAAAAAGAAAAAAAAAAAGAAGAAACAAAAACAAGTACAGAAAAATAAATTAAACCGATATTACAGCTACAGTTAACTACTTATAAATTAATATATGATACATTCAGAGTCTCCCATATCCAAATACAATGTAATAAGAAGACAAAAACATCCGAATAGTAAAATTTGTGGATAACAGAATAATCACTTTCGTAACACTAAATTTCATTTATTCAAATAGAAATCAAGAAAATGGCCATTTTCTTTCAGTAATTGTAGATCTTATATTTTTGGGCAGCTGAATTACATAAATTTTTTAACATAAGTATCTATATCTAATTAATGTTTTTATATCATTTAAACCTTTTTTTTTTAATACATGGAATACTATAGTGCAAAAAAGCACTATTTTAAAAGCATTATTTTTATATGCTATTTGAGTTTGAGTAAAATTTCTATTTATGGCACTTTTGTAACCCATAAAGGCACTAATCATCACGAAATTAAATACTTTAATCTCTTATATTTCGATTAGGAATATTTTTTAGTGAGGTGTTGCATCCCGTATTTTAGTAAGCATTCTGTGCGAATATGAAAAGCACATCAGAAATATAATAATACGTATAATAATAGCGTTTGTAATAGAAAGAGTTTTCTGTGTGTTGCTAGCAGATATTCTGTTCGTATAACAGGATGTTCGAATATTAGGTATTCGGATAATGAAGGTTCAAATACAGGAGGCTCTATTGTATAATGAAAAACGAGAATTAAATTATTGCGTTGAATAGATCTTTCAATATTTCGCTTTTGTTATTGAAATGATTCTGCTCTTCCAAAGCTGTTTTACACCAAAAACAGAAGTCATGTTTAAGCAAAAGCGTAATCAATATAAAACTGGACATGTTATTTATCAGTTGTGTTTAGAAAATATTCAAAGGATAGAGCAGTTTTGGAAGAACATAATTATTTTGACACCTGAATCTATTTTTTAATTGTATATTAATTTATAGTTAATCAATTATAGTTTTAATATCGGTCTAATTTATTTTTCTGTACCTTCCATATCTTTTTCTTGTTTTTTCATTTTTTATTTCACATGTCCACAAATACATATATATGTATATTAAACTATACAATAATTATTTTTTCTCTGATTTTTATGTACTTTGTGTTTCTCACCTTATTTTTTAATTATGTGAGAAAATTCGAGGACTGAAGGAGTCATTAATCTTCTTCACGCGGAAATTTCATAAGGTAAGCTATAATCTTCTCTTATGGATTTCTGTGACAGATGTGTGTACACAGATTTAACGTTTAATCTACAATTTTTTTTATAAAATATAGGTAGGATCGTGTATGACAATATTATAGTATTTTTCTCTATTACTTACTTATGAGGTAAGATGTTGGATATGTTTCGTTTGAGGATTATTTGCTTAGATTGATCTGTATTCGTTCATGTAGGAAGCTGTCGGAATTTAGAAATTTTGGTTGGTTTTTAAATATCAATACCTAATAAACAAAGCCGCATCATAATTCTTTTATTTTTACATTTTTGCCTTATTTCAACATACAACAGCACGCATTAAATCTTTTGTCACCTCCGCCCGAATACCTTATATATATATATTTCCGCGAACTCATGACTTTGGTAGATGATTCTCTAACTTCAGGTCGCTGAAGATATGTTAAAAAAAAGTATCGCAAAGTTGACCTTGACCTTGAATTTATAGGTTAAATATTTTTGATCGTAATATTCGTCATGTGGAATAAAAGTGTCAAAGAAACCATGACTCGCAAGTAAAACGTTCTCTAAAAAAACATGATTCTAAAGTTTCATTGGCATTAACATTATTTATAATACGTGTACATTTTGCAATCAAATAAAAAATAGGTAGTGCCATATCAACATTATTAACGAAAAAACAGGGAATTATCCCTAAGATAACCCATCGTAAATAGAACGAAGCACCTAATTTCATGATTTCCAAGTATATATTACAAAATTATTAGGTATATGAAACAACAACATATATAATTATAATAACATATATAAAAACGACCTATAATTTCCATAGATCGAAAGATTGTTGTATCTTTCAATTCCTATCACTTGTTTCTGCATCAGCTAATTTCGATGAAATTTTCAACATGTAGGTACATAGATAGCTATATAACTGATAAAACCTACAAAACGAACTTTTAAAATTTGTATGCAGGCACAGATAAAAAGGTCGTAAAAACTTACTACATATTTTCTTTTCGATTCCGACCAGTTCCAGTTTTTTCAAAATTTCTTTACAATTTTAATAAGTCAATAAATATAAAAATATTTTATTATTACGTATTTTTTAAAGACCAGTTATTTTGACTCGTTTTGATAGAAATAGCTTCGTCTTAACTATTAGTAGATTCAGTATTAAATACACACAAGGTGAATCTCTCACTAGAAATCAACGAAAAGTGCAAGGAACCTCCTGCCCGTCTCGGTCCCGCTCGATTGTATTACAATTTACCAGACACCCAGTATAAGTGATTATTATTACTTACACACTGTAAATAAATAACTGCATATGGATCTTTGCAATATTGTATCCACTGCATAATGGATACAAATAGCATTTGTATGCAGTATGTATCTAAATTTCTCCCTAAGATTATACGTTGATTTTATATGATGGGAAGCATTTTTAATCGATGTTTTAATTGTTCAACGGGTGTAAGCTATCCATCCGAATTGAAATAATCCATTAAATTAATCCCACCATTGGAAATTATGACGCTCTGATATTTCTTTTGGTCCACAATGATCTTCTATTACTTCTTGTATGGATCCTATGAATTGTATGAACTCCTTCATGTGCTAGATAATAATCTTTAGTCGATAAATATATCATAAGTAAAACCAGTTTTATATATTTATACATACATACTACATATGTATATATGATTAATGAAACTTTAACGTTTTTTACCAATAGAACGGTTAAGTTGCGACCTTTCGTTCCTTCGAGACTTTTGATCGTCATGACTAGTAGAATACGATGCAGTAAAAAAAAAAAAAAATTGACCTTGAATTTCAAGATCAAAGCCAATTTTGCGACTACCTTTTTGCAGATCTCCGATGCAAAGATGTAGAATTCTGCTCTTAATAAATAACTTTTTTAAAGCCTGTACGTACAATGGCAAGCATATAAATAGGAAAACAATTTTATCAATATACATGTAAGATATCGTTCTAAAGAAACGATTAAGATTTCTCTTTTTTCGTTGCATACGTTAAAATCGGTTAAAAGCGCCTATAATTCGTAAGCTCTACTTTTTATGGCGTGAAGCTTTTGTAACAAACACTGTTCAGTTGTTAATAAAAAAATAGCAAATTTAAAATAAAAGAGATATTTGGGAAATAGCTAATTGGGGAAACACATGAAAAATAGTTTATTTTATAATATAAACAACTTATTTACTATAGATAATTAATATTTCGTAGGGTTACCTTTTTTTGTATGAACTTAGCACAACGGCGAGGTATTGATTCTATAATCAATGAGACAAAAAAAATGTTGTTCCAAGCATCCTAGATTACTTTATATTAGTTGTTTATACATTTGACTTTGTTCATTTTAATTTCTTTGCCCATATCATTTCAAAATGCTCAATTTTGAGTTTTAATGGGCCAATTGTGCTAGCCGACACATAACATTATCCTTCCAACTGGCAATTCCTCCAAACCCGTTTCGCCTTTCGGGACGTATGCTTGGAATCGTTGCCAACTTCGAATTCAGTCGTATGTATTCTTAAGTGAACAAAATTAAATACTTATCCAAGGTATTTATATACCTCTTTCCTTAATGATCGATTTCAAATTCGCTCTATGTCTTTCGTAACTTTTTCCATCTGCTATAAAGCAGTTGAATTTGGATTCGTCTGTAATAACTTTTACGAATTTTATGACGAATATGACGAATTTTAATGTAATTACATTAGCCCATTGTTTTTTTATCCAGAAAAGATTTTCTTTAATGGAAGTTAGTCTCCTCGCCGTATGATTCTTTCGGCCTATGAAAAGTTACTCTTAATCCAAATTCAATCAGACATCGCCACGAATAGTATGGACATTAATTTGTGTGCTCATTTGTGTGTAAATTTTGTCAGATGACGTACCGTTTTGTTCAATCGCGTGGCGTTGTTTTCCGTGGGCTTTTATTACGTGTTTCGTTATTTACACTTCCATTAACTTCTATCTGTTTCAATGGACAATTTGATGGACAGCATTAATCGAAATTTGAATGCGTTCTGAAATTTGATAAATCAATTTTTCGTTTTTAAAGTGGAGAATTTCTAGATGCTGCGCTGTATGTATACTTGATAATCAAATGAACTTATCGAGATACACGTATACTCTAGAAATAAAGGATTAGGTTTTTTCTTATTTTAAATTTTATATTTTTTTTATTAACAGTTAAACAGAATTAGTTATCAAAATTTTATGCCACAGTAGAGCTTAAGAATTATTTTTTTAACATGTGCAAAGAAAAAAACGAAAGTCTCGGCCGCAACTTGCGAACCATGTACAATGTTATGTATATATTGGCAAAAGTGTTTCCCAAATTATATATATTTATGATCGCCACTGTATATTGTTAATGACTTTATTTTCTTGATTGCTATAAAACTTATCGGATGTTCGAAAGTTAGTGGATTTTTACCGAAAAGGATAAAAGAATTTTTATTAGATAACATGTATATGTTATGTATGTCTATGACATGTAACATGATAGGTGATTTTGTACCTCCATGCGAAGATTTAAATAATGTTAAAAAAATGTATTGCAAAATAGCCATTAATTTTGAGATTAATTTATTAATTGCTTTGTATTTTATTCACCAAGAGAGAACACAATTCTACTACCAATCTTAATGTTAAACACTTGATAATTATTGTGAGCTCCTCTGAATTGCTTTCACAGAAATTTTATCAATATCGTTGTGCATATTGCTTTGTTTTATTGTTAGTAATTATTAATAAGAAAGTATGCCATGCCTGTATTGTGTTGTAATAATATTTCAAGAAATCTCCATTTGGAATCATGTAGGACGTTCGTATATCGCGATTATTTAATTACTATCAATAAGTAATGTAATAAGAATTAATTTCACATTCGGTAATTATTATCTATAGATCATATGGTAATTAAAAATAATGTTTCATTATGTAGATTGAGTGATACTTTTATCCTCATGCTTAATACCGACACATTCGAGCTACATACAATGTGCATTATTTTTATTTCCCTATCAAGAAGTTTCGAAGTTTGACTACGTACATATATTATGGACTATAAATATTATTTTTGCAATATATTATTTTGTTTGATATTTTTTTAGATTTATAGAAGAAAGGAGTTTTGTATCAGATATGGACATGGCGGGTTTAGCATTTTTTGACGAGTGTACCGAACGCATCGAAGAAGAAAATGGTGAGAATACACACGTATTTTGTAATAGTTTTTATTAGAATAGATTTAATTAGATTAATATTAATAATTTAGCTATTTGGTCATTTTACACCAAATCGGTTACTTTTTGGCGTCGCTATCAGACATTTTTTTCAAAGTGGAAGTTCTCACGTATGTAAACAAAATCGTTTTACTCTGAAAAATTAATTTTATAACATTGAAAGTTATAAATACATTCTCAGTTCGTAAATTTCTCTTTGCAAAAGTTAGAAAAAATACGGTCATACTTCTTGAAGTTTCATTTACCGTTTTTAAAATGGGATTCTTAAAATGAATGTTAAAATGAGTTCCCAAAGGATGGGTGCGCCTCGTTTTAGATATATTTTATAATAGCGTCGTAAAACTTAAAGTTTAGCATTTCTCATGAACGTAGCAAGTAATTAGAGATATATATACATATGATATGAATTGAAAATTAATTCATCCTTGAAGTGTAGCTAAAAAATTTATCTATTTGCAAAGGAAAACTATTATAACTCATTTTTAACTTATATTCTGGAAGCTGAAATTTTGTGACTCATCATCGAATTGCCAATTGCTAACAATTGCTATTATGGATGTTGACTCCAAAAAATTGACATGAATGTCTAGGTGCGTGTGGAACGCATACGGTCCTACCTACGGTTAGATTAGTTGGTAATCTTACGTAACCCTTCCTTTTATAACTACACTATATCGCTTTCATCAAGCATGAATGCATCGCGCAAAGAGCCTTTATGCACTCTTGAGCAGTCGGCAGTGATCACTAATTTCAAATAAATGTAATATGTACGAGCTTTCATCAGCGAGTTGTCGGGCCGCATTGTGTTCGCAACCACGAAAACATGAGCGAAACACGGATGACTAGTTGTTCGCTACATTCACATTAGGAACAATTTTTGCACAGATCAGACACGCAAAAATAGTATTTTTTATTAAAAAACATACGAAGGGAGGCATTTGCAACATTATCCTATACTACGATACATCCGTTCACGAAGCCAACAACTTTACGCTGCATGAATTGATTTTCGGAAAACGAGCTTGATTTCTAGCCCGTTTGCTGATCAAGAATTGCAAACCTATGAAAAATTTCCAAAATTTATGGCACCTATCGAATCATGAGAATGACTGAAATCCGAAATTTGCCAGCAGATAATTTAAATACGGCAAAGGAACGATTCAAACGCTATTGCGACAGACATGCACGGTACACTCAGTTCAAAATTGGAGATTACGCTCTATGTATTGGAGGAACCAAGAAGCAAATTAGGTCGTCATTATATTGGACTCTATGAAATAATCGATTTAAAAAACTTAAATAACGTGATACTCTGGATAGGACACAATAAATTTGTCACAAAGTACCAAGATAAATTAAAAATGGCATACACGGATTAACACTGAAGGCATCAGCTTGAAACCTGGTCTCATCGCAGTTGGAAATTGAACCAAAATTCGCGTATATGACACCATCAGGAACCCACAACCGAATTGCCAATCGATATGTGGATATACCGTAACGATAAATCCCACATATAGATACACAAAACAAACACTACATCGCAATAGTTTATTTTACAGTATATTTCGTACCTTGCACCTAAGCTCGAAACGTAAAAGCATCGTAATAAACGATGTTTCATCTAAAAGAGGAGATGTTACGTTCGTGTCACATAATTTCTAGGGCTGTGCTGGTACCCAATATTTCGTATTTGAATGGAATCAGAAATTTTACTTGTGATCAGGCTGGGATCTCGAAAGATTTTCTGATAAAGATGTTCAGATAAACCGCAATTTGGTATTTTTTATTGTAGTCAAATGTGAAAATCATTTTAAACCTAAAAGCTAAAAAGTAGTACATGATATGATTAGCACCCCTAATAATTGTCTTATTTGGAAATTGTACGCTTGGCTTGGATCCCGGAAGACTCGCGACCAATGCGAACCAAGAATCTTTTCCATGAAAACCTCACGTAGTGGAAAAATTTCTTCTATCTTCGTAGCTTCCTTTTCCTCTAATTTTTGGGTATAAAAAGCATAGTAACGAGGATTAAATTGGTTCAGTTGAACAAGAGACTTTGTACGAAGTGATTCTGGGAGATCACGTATACATATATGAGCGATACGTATATGAGCTTACTTCGGTACTGTACAATATGTCATGTTACTGTTAGCCGTTATTCTACATTTTTTGGCTCCCGTTTTCTCGTTTGCGTGTAAATCGGCAAGGATTAGATTCTCGCTTCGTCAGGATCGGAACTAAACTAAACTTCAAGTTGATATTCTTATTGAATTCCTTACTTCGTGACAATTACACTGAGCGATTGTAGATCCCGGTTTTCAGAAAATGTACGATATTCTTTATCATATGCATAACGTTCTGTTCAGTTGTAATATCCAGTCCAGAGAATCCACAATAACATACCTTTACCGCTAGAGGTGTACCGACTAGTTAGCGTTACGAGCGATACGATATTAATATTTCCTTAGCTTTAGCGATTCTTAGCGTTAACCATACATTGAGTTGATTTGTCGGCACATTACCTTCCTAGGGCTTCCGGCATTAGCCATACATCGTTTCATCGCAGCATCTACTTCCTTCGGCAACCGATATAATTAACAACATTGAATTTATTGCACTAACAAATTCCATAAGCTAAGAATATCCCGGCTACGTAGCCATCCCTTCCGACTCTTAACATCAATATGAACATACCTTCTTCAATAAAACTATATATTTTTATCATCGTCAGCTTATCATGTATTCGAAGAAAAGTTCAATAAGGTACACAAACTGTGTTTGAATAATATACAATATTAGGTTGTCCCAAAAGTTTTTTCATTTTATAAGGAAATAATGGATGCACAACATTTTTCGTTTTATATTATTTTATTAAATTACATGTGATCATAACAATAGAAGTGGAACAAAATGGATCGTGCAAAATTCAATAAAATAATATAAAACAAAAAAGGGTTGTGCATCTATCATTTCCTTATGAAAGAAACTTTTGGGACAACCTAATAATACAGACAATTATTTGTATTATAGGATTTATCAATTATTAGAAATTAGGATTTCCAGTGATTTCTATCCTATATGATAAATTTATTGATAGATGGATTTATTTACAGTGGATTAAGCAGGAAACAATGGTTATTTAACATGAACTTAATACAGTAATACGATATAACTAAGACAACTAAATTGATAATTAACAACTCACAACTAATAATTAACAACTCATAGCAACTCTCTCTCGCTTTCTCGACTCAACTCTCTCGACTCAACTCTCCGCTCGCAACTAGCTAACTCCTCGCAACTCGGGTCCCAATTAACGACTGACGATTAATCGTCCTTCTCCTTTAGGCATCCCTTTGTCTTTTCATACTCTCAGCACGTATGTATTCCGCAACCGTCCGTGATATGACTATGAGTCACGTAGTCCTTATTCCGCATAACTATTTGACTGTAGGACCGACGATACATTTGTCACGTAAAACTTGTCGCGTTTTATAGAAGGAATGAAAAGAGCGGAGAACTAATTTTCTTGTTACCCTTTTATTCGAATTTTTAGGACAATACAAAAATGTTTTAACTTTGTCGGTGAAAATTAAGACAAGACAAGACTGACTTTTTGGCCGTCGTGTTAGTACAGAGGAAATCTCGTTATGGGTGTGTCTAGAGTACGAGGAAAGCGGATTCGTTGATGGCACTTTTCCTTGGGAAAAGTGAGGGTAACTATTCGAGGTGTTAATTGGTTAAAAAGTTAGTGGAGGAAACCTCCTACCAAACGTCGATCGTGGGTGGTATTGCTCATGAGAAGAAGCCCGCTTTCTCCGTACTTCCCAGAAACAGACAATAAAGCCAAGGAATGTTTCAAGGACCCTTATAGACCCAAAGACACTTATGGGACTTGAGAGTCCTAAGGGTTATTTATGGATCCTTAGGTTTATTGTTCGTTATTTTTTTTTATAAGTGGAGCGATAAATTTATGTCACACCGTCATTGCCCTATCGGTTTTGAAGTGTGCCGGTCGTACAACTTCGTTGAAATATATATATACGTCACACATTCATGAGCCGCGCTTGGCCCACTGAAGTCTTCCGAACCTTTTGGCCTGTCGGCACTTAGATTCTCTCGCAACGTTGTATATAGTTCGTCGGGTATTTCTAAGATAATCTTTCCACGATACTGCAGTATAGTGTAAACAGCAAAATAATCGCCGTTTTCAAAATGTCAATTGCTTTTTCATGGTTTTAAAATTGGAGTTAACTAAAAGGTTATTTATACAGAATTATACTTAGGGTTAGTTGATTTTGGTGAGTCTACTGACATTTTACTTATTTAATATATATCTATTTTCCATATTTGTGATATTTGTTAGTTTTGTACTAAGTAGGCCATTCTTTACGCTATTGTGTAAGACTAGAAATTAACTGATTCTTTGTAACATGTTTCGTAACTCTGAATACATATTTTAGTGTCTCTTTTGGAACTGGATGAATCTCAGCATAGCGAACGGACAGTATTTATACCTCCGCCTGAAGCTGGCCCAAATCAGTCGCCGATAGTATATCGTACATTTAAACTGAATCCTGATTTAATAAGACCACAAAAGAATTTCAACATAGGAAATCCGAATTTAAGTGCCTTCGGAATAGTACCGGGAAGTCCTATGGCACGTAGAACCAAGCATGAAATTAAAGTAGCACAAAGAATGGCGCGCAAACAAGTAAATATACATTTTTTAATTGTTATATTTTTCAATATATTTTCAAACATTAAACAAAATTAAATGAAAACACAGTTTCTATCTACAGATATCTAACATTTATTTTTAACGTCATAAAAGAGAAATTACGAATTGTGTGACTTGAACTGTGCGAATATATAAACTTTAACATACCTAATTATGATTCTTATCTATTACTTATGTAGTTTTTATGAGAGAATAAAGTTGTTTGCTAGCTTATATTATATTTTTCCTTGTAATATCCTAAAACGTTTTTTTCAGGCAGCAATGCCAGATAGATGGGGTAGATGTCTACTTGGAACTTGTTACAGCCTTTGGTTTTTGCATTTACCGGCTATGCTGCAGGTCTCGAATCAACCGGCTACTATTTTACATCAAGCTTATGATTTATTAGTCAAAATGCCGAAATTACATCTTGATCCTATCGAAGAAGTAAATTTTTCTATTCTTGTGTGTTTAAACGATTGCTTTGCAATTAAATTGTGTTAACGAATCTTACCGTAGAATCTTACCGTATCGATTTTAGGTTTGCTATAGAGCTATGATGCAACTTTGTGGCGTTTATGGACAGCCTGTGTTAGCTGTAAAATTATTATTTCATATGAAACGCAGTGGAGTTCAGCCAAATGCACTCACTTATGGATTTTATAACAAGGTTTGATTTTTCATATATTATGATCTTTTGAGAAAAATGAATTGATAACATTCCGTTGTAAAATGTCTTTTTTTATAATTCTTAGGCTGTACTCGAAGCAACTTGGCCATCTGATATGACAAACTCCAGTCAATTGATGTGGAATAAATTAAGAAACGCTATAGTTGGAGCTGCTCTGTTTAAGAGAGCTGGTAAAAGAAGTGCTAGAAGAAGATTGAGTTCCAATGCAGAATTATTATCTGTCGATGGCAAAACTGCAAGTATGGAACATGCATTTTCTAGATCTAGTCTTGACAGTTCTCATTCTCAAGACACGGAAGCTGCCCACAGTGATTGTGAGTATTAATTTATTATGCTGAATTATTGCTTTCTTAGATGCAGTTTCTTACTTCTTTTCCTTTTTTTTTCTTGCTTTTTCCCGATCATTGCATTGGTAGCTACTAAAGGGAGCTCTGTCTCAGATCTACCAGAATATGGACCTTTTGAAATAAAAAAGCTTCCCCGGCAAAATAGTATTGTTAAAGATTCAGTAGCATTAAGTGTTATGCCAACAGAGGAATTGGATAATATGTCGTTGAATCAAAGGTAATTTTTTTTATTATTTCATCTAATTTTAATTTTGCTTTGTCTTTATTAATGGCGTTTATATTTATGTATCACATATATTTTCTTGTCATTTTTAGAATAATTCGAAATTTGGAATCACCATTGAAAAGTCCTATTCGGACACCAGTCACAGAAAATGACCCATTAGGTGCTTTAATTAATGACGAAACTCCGATTGTCTCACCTTCCGAGGAGAATGATTCAAATTGTTCCACAAGTACTTTAACTGTTTTTAACAACATCGAAGAACGCCCAGGTGGACCTCTTTTATTTCGAAGGTAGGTCCTATTTTTATAATTAGTAACTGACACCTATATATATTAAGATAACTAAGAATAAGACAAATTTTTACTTAAACATAAATTGCACAAGTAGTTATATACATCTTATGGATACATAGACACGAGTTTCCACATGTATGCATTACGAATCTTTTTAATATGAGGAGCTAAAGTAAAGATCTTACTAGTAAATTAAAAAATTAAAAGATGCTGAAAATCTAACTGTTTCCGGAGATATTTCAATAAATTGTGCTTTTTAAACAATACAATAAAAATAATAAATATCTCCTGAGCTGATTTTTTGATATGAGCAACATAATACTTTCTTATGTGGAGTAACGAGATGTGTTGATCGATAAAAAGATCTGGTTATATTTAAAAAAAAAAACATAGTTGATCTTCACATGTCCTCTACGTGTCTTCATATGTCTCAATTCTTTAATTCTTTAAAAAAAATTTTTTGGTACCCATAATTATTTATAATTTTTTGTCCAGTGGAATGAGTTCTGTTAACAATTCTGTCCACTTCGTAAAATAATTTTTCTTCGGAATACAATTTTATAATTAATTTTTGCGTTCAAAGGTCTGTCCCTTTTCGCTTACTAGTTCTTTTCTGCAGAATGTGATAGAATTTCGTCTTTCTTTCTTTAAAAACTGATCGAGCCCATGTAGCGGTGATTATGGTGTCGTTAAGGCCAAAAGCGTAATTTTTATTTATTCCTGAATTTCAACGCGTACGCTCAATTTTGTGTCAGTAAAATACCGGCTCCTTTATATTTTTAATTAAATATAAACAAGTAGTTTATTTCATTAAAAAAATTTTTACGAAACATTTGTTAAAATATACGAATGAAATACATATTGCCTTTTTTACTTTTAAATATGTGTGTTTATATTCATGTTATATTCATTTTTCCGCCAATTTTCATTACCAAAATAGGTGTACGCTCAATTTTGTGAGTAACTGTATGTGTCTTTATATAGAACTAAATATGTGTATACCTGTTTATTTATTAATCGATACATTTTTTCATATGTTATAAAAATGTATTAAATTTGGGTTGGGAAATATTCTCATTTTATTGTAACATATTATTATATTTATTATAACATATTATAATAGTAAATATTTATCATAGCATCATTCCGAAGACATTGCGAATTTTAATCATGCAAATCCTAGAGAAATATTTGTACTATTTATTATTATTACTTATTTAATTTCTGTCTTTCGACTTTGGATGGCTTCTGGTTATCAACCTTGCAAAAATTATCAGTCTTTAGAATATTTATTTCTATCTATTACTTATTGTTTATAACTATCTTAAAACTATCTTATACATAGCACATAACAAGCTATTTAGATAAATGTATATACCTTTGTAACTATACTTATTTATTAAACGGCAAATATATTTTTCGTATGTGTTTCTATAGATCGCGATCGATCAGATTATGTCCCCGTTGAAATCAGTCAACTTTAATTTAAGATATTCTTTAGTATTATTATAGCAAAATGTTAGAAAATTTGTTTATTGTGTCGTAACAAAAGTCACGTAACTGAAGATAGAAAAGGATAGCATAGGCATTAGATATTCTTGAAATATTATTATGCAAAAATGAACGTGAAAAATAGAATTGAGAATAGACTTTTTTTACAGACTACATTCAGAGTTTTATTTTTGCTACTACTAGACGATAGGCAAAGGTAGATTTTATTTTATTCATTGCATTCAGCTTTGCCGGTTCTTCGAAGACTATATCTCTATTAGATATATTATTGAGAATGAATAAAAAAGGCAATAAGAAATGAAGTTATTACTGCATGAGAAAACAATCTACGATATTGGAATTATAACTAATTTACTACTCTATTGATTTTTCTGTTTTTTAACGTTGCATTGGGAAAATATTTTGATAAGTAATGTATATTGCTATGAGATGTTCCATTTTTATTTCTAGTCCAAGCTCATTAGGAAAATTCATTAGGAATTTCCTTTTTCTAATTGTAAGTATCTAAAGTTCGTTATAAAGCATTGCGTCACGTTTTTGCAATATATTATAAACGCATATTTTGGAACATGCAATGAGAAAGTAACAATTTTTATTTGGAATATGGTTAAATTACAACTTAAACTAGGAAATTTTAAATATCATATAGAAAAAATATGGAAAAATGTAGTTATGAAAAGATGTATTAGAAGCACAAAGATTATGTTAATGACATCTACGTAATATTACTACAATATTAATATACTACTATAATATTCCTTTCATATTACTATAACTGTTCTTTACATTTATATTGCAGTAATATTTTGCCCCGTAGTGCAACATTTCATCAAACGGTAGATGAAACTGGTGTCGCGATAGGCGGACATTTGCAGAGGAGTGAAACTATGCCACATTCTGTTGCACAGCAAAGCGAACAAGATAAGGAAAAAGAACGGCTAGAAATAAGCAGTCTTTGGTCTCAGAAGGACAGCGTTACTTCCAGTCTTTCAAGTTTAGGCTCCAGTTTGAAGTTGAGTTTTGGGTAAGGTAGAGATTACTAATATTTGTTATCATAAACCTATAAAGTTATTATAAACTGAAAAGAATTGGACACTAAAAATAGAAGAATATTCCATTTAATAAAAAATTTATCAAAAAATTGGACAAAGTGTATGTCAAAATTCACATAATCACATTAAAAACAGTTTCGGTAAATAAATACTGAGTGAATAAAATAGTTACTTAAACATTGTATTAGAAGTTAATGACTCTTTTATTATGGGTAGAATACTATTCTATTTCCATATATGTACTTGTATGTATGTATGTATATATGTATGTATATATATACACATAGTACAGTGAAACATTTAGGATAGACCACTTGAATAATTTCTTTTAATGATAGAAAAACAGACACCAGACTAGTTTCCCTTGGTTTCAATGGGAACATAATTTAGGGTCCTTAATTCTGTAGTACCTTAAAGTGCGTTTTATAATAGAAGACATTGTAAGACATATTTATCTATGGTTAGAGGTCACTGAAACTCAATCATGATAAACATAATTTATTCCACTTATCCTCCAAGGATATACTCTTCTATAAACGATTTCTGGTGAATAACCAGGGATAATTTGTAACACGATTTTTCTTATAAAGTATAGGATCGTTTGCGGCATCAAATATCAGTCTTCTTTTCTACGAATTACAGTGTAGTTGTCAAATATGTTTCCTCGGGTTTGAAGATTACTATCGCTTCCTTGCTTAGATTGGCTATATTCGTTTGTGTTGCATGTTTGATTCTAATTGAATCTAGTGCTTAAATCTAAGGGGTAGTGTTTTTTTAGCCTGCGGATCTGATCGGACGTGTCAAGTAATTCAGTGACTAGAGGGTTTAGGTGGTTGTTGACTCGTGTGCTATATATATTGCTGAATTTTGATATTTCTTCTTTGACTGTGGGTATCTTGAGGTCGCGATGTATTGTTTCGTTGGTTACCTAATAATGTTCTTAATGTTTTAGATTGTAGTCGTTGTAGTGTATCTATGTTGGAATTACTTGCTGTTCCCCACAGCTAGATTCCATAGTTCCAGACAGGTTTTAATACGGCCTTGTATATCATTAGCTTACTTTGCATGCTTAAGTTGGAAGGTTGGCCAATGAGCCAGTAGAATTTTTTTATTTTTGATTTGATCTGTTTCGATTTGTCAGCTATGTGTTGTTTCCATGTCATTCTTCTGTCCAGAATCATGCCCAGATATCTGACTGAATCTTTGTTTGGGATTGGAATGTTGTCTATCGTCACTTGTGGGCAGGTTTGTTTT
>JACXIV010000062.1:216093-289053 GCA_014737475.1 Bombus confusus
AGCTAATAAAGCTGTATCATCAGCAAATGTTGCTGTGGTTATGTCTGTTAATGTTGGTAAATCTGCAGTGTAGATGGTGAACAGCAGAGGTTCCAGGACACTGCCTTGGGGTATACCAGCTTCTATTGGAAATGCTGTGGTTATAGCGTCTTGGTATTTTACCATGAATATTCTGTTGGTTAAGTAGGATTTTAGGATGAAGTAGTAGGTGTGTGGTAGGATTTTCTTTAGTTTGAATAAGAGTCCTTCATGCCATACTTTGTCAAATGCCTGCTGGATGTCTAGGAATACCGCTGTGTAATATTTTTTCTTCTCCAGGTCTTGGGTGATTTTGTGGGTTATACGGTGAATTTGCTCTATTGTAGTGTGTTGC
The DNA here is from genome assembly GCA_014737475.1 of Bombus confusus. Lineage (NCBI taxonomy): Eukaryota > Metazoa > Arthropoda > Insecta > Hymenoptera > Apidae > Bombus > Bombus confusus. The sequence continues at coordinate 216,467 of JACXIV010000062.1, forward strand.
TTCCGAAAGCCGAAATGATGATCTGGCAGAGCTTTCGATTCTTCTAGGAGTGGTAGGAGTCGTTTCGTTAGCATCTTCTCGAATAGTTTTGACAGAGAAGGTAAGAGGCTAATTGGGCGATAAGAGCTTGCTTCGTGTATTGGTTTTCCAGGTTTGGGGATAAGTGTGATCAACGATATTTTCCAGGATTTAGGAAAGTATTGGAGGCGAAGAATTGCGTTGAAGATGGAAGTGATGAGTGCTATTCCTTTTGTGGGAAGTTCCTTGATGGCCTTGTTACTTATCAGATCGTAACCTGAAGCTTTTTTGGGATTTAGACGACGGATTAGTTCTATGACTTCCAGTGATGAGAAAGGCTCAATGGGAAGAGACATCTGGAAGGAAGAGAGCAAGTGTTCAGTTATTTCCTCTGGAGTGGTGGGAGAGTGGGGTTTGAAGACGTGGGTTAGGTGGTTGGCGAACAAGTTGGCTTTTTGCATAGGGGTACGCGCCCATCCTCCTTGCGGACAGCGAATTGGTGGGATTATTTGCGGGGGGCGGGTGAGCTTCCTGGAAGCCTTCCATAGCGAGTAGTTGGAGTCAGCTGTGGGAGACAGGTTGGCAAGATATTTTTGGAAGCACTCGTTTTTGTAATTCCTGAGGGTTTTCGTGAGTTTCCTTGTGGCGTTGTTTAGCTTACGCTTGTCTTCAGGTGTCCTATGATTCTGCCATGCTCTTTTCAGTCGGCGTTTTTCTGCTATTTTCTTGATTATGTGATCGGGGTATTCATTTTTGTTGATAGGGATCTTGGTGGGGGTGGAGGAGCGGATGGCGTTAATTATGCTGGAGTTTAGGTATTCCGTGGCTGCTTTTATATCTTCATTAGTTTTTGGAGAAATTAAGGCAGTTGTTGTAATGTGGAAAAGTTGTATTCCACATTTTTGACATATACAGGGTGGGGCATTTTAAACAGGTCACCTATTGAAATCTTTCACCATACACATGTACCGCATCCCTCATAATTCTATGACATTCACCATAAATAAGAACCATTTCTACTTTCTCTGCTATCCTGTAATGCATTTTAGAAAACTGAACACTTAGACTGAATAAATATTATATTAGGAAGTTGTACTCTAGTGGGTAGTTAAATTACAAATAATGTTTGAGGATACAGATAAGGGTACAATGTGATTGAATGTTTGTTTATCTTTTGTGACCCCTGTCAGGTAATACACACAGGTAATATACAAGTATTGGAAGTGTGCTTTGAGATAATCAGTTTTCTTTTGCAGTTGACCTTGAGTGACCTTGAACGACCTTAATAATAGGTCATTGTATTCGCCTTGAAACACTATCAGAATGTAAGTAAAAAAATATATTGTTCCATTTAAAAAAAACAGAATTGACCTTCATATCTCCTTGACGCCTCCGCCTACAGAAAAATTGGTAATACCAGATTATGAGCCCCCGGATACCAAGTAAGTTTGATCTAATGCATTTTCTCCTATCTTCAAAAACAAACGAGTTATGCAGGTGATCTGTTTAAAATGCCCTACCCTGTATATGTATATTTTCGCATGTATTAGAGAATAATAACCTGCCGATTGTTTTTACTGATACCCAGTCGATAATTAGTGAAATCAAGCATACTTGACAAATGTTCATTTTCTTGAAAGCTAAGTGAGGTGGTTATGGGTGCAAGAATGAATTAGTCGGTTTTAACTCAACAAAGTTTATTGAATCTGTAGTGGCTAAAGTCGCTCGATATAAACTGTTCCTTAAACTGTTCGCAGTGACGGTTGGAAATATACTGCTAACATATTCGATTGCCTTTTGTCGAAGAGGTCTGGGTGGACCGCCCGCTGATCCTTGGGTTGGGTCTTTGTGGCCTGTGTTTTGTTTATTCTTCCCGTCGTCTAGCTGTTACCTAAGACCACGGTTTACATTGTGTCTATGGCCACATAAACCTAGGATGAAGACATTTTATTCTGTATTTTCTTGTTGTTTTTTTCAAGAGGAATGGCCTCATGTCTGTTTGCACATGTTACTTGGTCAGATCCTGCGTATATGTACATTATAGTGATAGGCAGGCTAATATCAGCAGTCACTTACATCAAGGGAACATCAAGAAAAATATTTGTTTCAGTCCTACGAGTTTGACAGGAAAGAAATCTAATGAAATAATACTGGGTGGTTTAAATAGCTTAAAATCTGCTGCTACAACAGTGGTAAAAAAGTTTGATGAAATCAAGGAAGCTATCTCTGCAACAAGTACCCCTGTGAAAATAAAGGAGCATACAATAACACTTGGAACATCACACGAGTCATTGGACTCCATGACTGATGGTTCTTTACAAGACAGAAACGAGCCTCTTAAAGTATCTGGTTTGTAACATATAGTTTACTATCTCTATAAAAACAGATCATAACAAGTATAGTGTAAAACACAGATTTTAAATAATTTTAATAATAATGTATCGAAATAGGAGATGGAACTCTAGATCCTTACACGTTGTACGATTTGACTGAATGTTTATATCCAAAAGGATCAAGAGAATTAGATGAACGAATTGCTATTGAGCTTGTACTCTCTAGTGCGAGTAGATGCCATCATTGCGCCTCTATCCTTTACGACGAAGAAATAATGGCCGGTTGGCAACCAGAAGATTCAAATTTAAATACAGTTTGTCAGTACTGCGATAAAGCAACAGTACCTCTACTTACTATTACAATATTAGATTACAGGTACGTAAAATTTATTAAGTTATTACTTAGTAAAGTATAATTTTTCTGTAAATTGCGTGCGTATATTATTTGTGTATTTTCATATTTACAAAGATGCGAGGAAAATGAAAAGAAGAGTGATCCTCTAATGGGAGCTTTGGTTGAATTATTAGATAAACCGAAAGAATTATTAGAACCTATTACGGTGCCATACTTGAATCCTCTAGTTTTAAGGAAAGAACTAGAAAGTGTTTTAAGTCAAGAAGGTGACGCGTGTCTTACTAAACATAAATTTATCGAGGAACATCCAATCGTATACTGGAATCTTATATGGTATTTCGAAAGAATTAATTTAATGAGTCACCTTCCTGATCTCTGGCTAGAAAACGATAAGAAGAAGGAACGGATAAATTACAGTGCTGTAGGTGTCAAAACTATGTGGGATAATGAAAGGCTTCACATGGATCGCTTGCCTATGTATCTTCAATGGAAACTGAACATCGCCGATGACAAAACGTAAGTTAAAATTTCTTTAATACATATTAATATGACATACAGGAAACATGTTAACCTTGAATTTCCTATTTTATTGGGGTAAACATATAATATATCTAATATTAGCTATAATCTACCTAAACAAACGTTTAAGGTACATTTATTTTTATATGCTAAAATTCATGCCGCAAGAATAAAATCCTTCAAGTTTATCTATTAAGTCCTTAGTATACAGAGTGGTTGGTAACTGGTGGTACAAGTGGAAACGGGGTGATTCTACGCGAAAAAAGAAGTCGAAAATATAGAATAAAAAAAATAAGAATAAAAAAATAGAATAAAAAAAATATAGAATAAAAAAGTCGGATAGTAAGTTAATAGGTAGAAAAACACTTCGGTCACATTGGAAGTGTTTATCTACATAACGTCAATCGAGACAATGATCTACAGTGAGATCCGTTATAACGAGACGTGATAAAGTGCACGCGTACCGAGCGAAAATTCAAAGTCGATTTTCTCGAAAACAAAGCCTCAAACGAAAAATTTTTATTCTATATTTTCGACTTCTCTTTTCGCGTAGAATCACCCCCTTTCCGCTTGTACCACCAGTTACCAACCACCCTGTATATTAAAATAAGTAACCACAAAATAACTTTAACAGTTCATGCGACTTTAAATAATAATAACGACATAAATATTCTAGTCGAGACGCACAGACGCGATATCGTGACAAGGTATACTTTTCATGAATATACTACACAGAAAAATGAGATTTTTTTTCATTGCGAAGTAACTGATTTTTCTTCTTCATTTTTCAATTAAATAACAAACGATGATAGCTGAAAGATAGCGCTGTATCTGAAAATCGACGGACAAAATTCATTCGAGTACATCTAGTATACATCAAACTTTCATCGTATCAAACTTTCCACTTTCAATTCATCAACATTTATATCTTTACTATAAGTTTCCTCAATATAAGTTTTAGAATGCATGAATGCTACTTTACTATAATCATATATAGGTACATAAATTTAAATCTACTGTTTATATCTTTATATATTACCCCTTCTACATAAATCAGTAAGTATGTTCGCTGTAAAAGCATCGCTTCTTTCTAATTGTACGTTGCTCTCACTGTTATCATCGAAAAATATCTTTTTTGTAAATCGAAATTTTTTTCATGTTTAATTGGAATATTTTCAGCTTCAGATCTTCAAACTCCTTGAAATTGTTATGCACATTTTTAATTATATTGATTATGCTGTCATATAATTATACCATTGTACATCTTGAACTTGTAGATGATTACAACGATATGCCAACAGTACTTATTCTATTTGAAATTTCCTCCCAAATATATGTTAATAAAACAAATTCGAATTCATCCAGTTCATTAAACAACGTAGCTGCTTCTATTTAAGCCTAAAGTAGTTTTTTACTTTAATTTTTGGATAGTTTGTTTAATGCTGTTTTAATGTTAACATAATTCTCTTGCAAGCACTTACTGCACCAGATCATCTTACATTTGACAAAGCTTTTGCAGTAATATATGTTTTTGAATTAAATTTAGAAGTCGAAGCTAGTGAATTTTATTTATTTCATGCAGTAATTATAAATACCTCTGCCTGGGCCTCTCTTTTCAGCGGACCCTAAGCACGTGCCTATTTTGTCTAGTGGTAAATATGGCCCTGTATGCATATATATGGTTGCACATGTTTTGTTCCATCTTTCGGAATACTGAAGGATTTTATGCCTTTGCCGCTCTGTTTATTGTTTTCGTGCAATGACCACTCCACGAATACAGAAGCAGAACTGTAGCAAATTCGGTATTGGAAATGTGAACCTCTCGCAACCATTTTTAATATGATTGGAAATTTATTATGTATTATGGACGTTAGCGTGATGCGATTGCTTTGAGCAGCCGACTTTAACACTGTCACGTCGGTCGGTAAAAGAATAGAATTTTTGTGTTAACTGATTAGGCAACTATACAGCGCGAGCGAATAAAAATTATCACTTGAAATAACTCGTTATCTATGGACTTTATTAACAGTTGTTTGAAATAAAATTTATTATATTCGGAGCGGTGGTCGGGGGGGGGGGGTGATGCTGATCAGATGAATACATATATCTTGATTTTTTGGTGCCAAATATTTTCTGAGATATCAAGGTGACTTAGTTTCCTTTTAATGACAGTATATATTTCTTGTATATTCTGTTGTAGCCATTAAAAAAGACGAAGGTAATTATGCACAAAAGGGGACAGTGCCCTCTAGGTCTCCTCAAAAGATGAAACTTACACTAACTTTTAAATCACGATTCCTTCCCCTCTACAACATATTTCATGGTCGAAGTCATTGGGGTTGAAATCTTCTTTTGTGCGTTGTTACCAAGACGAATTCAGCAAGCTATAATAAAATAACATTCAATTGGTTTTGAATTGCACTACGAAAATTGATGGAGAATACATAATTGCATGCCGTGCTCGACAATCTTTCTATTGCCCCTAACATCAGCTGAAGTTCGCCAATTTTTCTTTCGTTTTGGGATTCAAGGTCAACTAAAAGTTAGCTCATCATAGATTGTTGAGTTGTAGGTTGTATTATATAGATCGTTCTCACTCTTTTCATATTCGTAAAGACCACATTACGTGGCGTAGAATATATTACTCTGTTTTAATATACTACATATTTTTTACTATATATGTACATTGTACATATTTCTTCATTTCCTTCTTTGTTTGTTCAACTTACAAGGATTTCTACATATTTTCTATTGATGCTGTTCCCCTTTTTTCGATAATTGTAATGTCATCCATAGATCTTGTGTTTCTTTCTGTTTTGTTGCTTCTCGTCGCTATATATGTGATCATATCTCTCTGTAAGAATCACATGGTCTTTTTGTAAAATCAAATAATCCGATGTCAAACAGAGATTACTGTCTAGTTGACAAAACGAATTTATAATTCTTGTCAACGCTTATACATTTTCAGTGACGTTTCGTTTAGAACTTGTTTTCTGTGTTTTTCCTTTCCATTTACTTGATTACAGAATATAAAATACGTTTATAATTATATGAATATTATTCTTGTTTGTTCCAGATTAATGCAGTCAGTAATCACGAATGTTCGTCGGAATGATCTAGCGGAACCTATAAAAAGAGTGGCCTTAGAAAGAAATAAAAATCAATCAACTAATCAACCGTTATTTTCTATATATCGAGATATTTTGTTTCTGGCATTTACAGTTTTGGGGAGAGGGAATATTGACCAAGGTATATTGATTTTTCTTAAATTAACATAGAATACGTCTTATTATTCTTAATCATTGGAATACCTACAGAGTGAACCCGACTTTATATACATACCTACACGTTTAACATTGTACATATTCTTTTTCCTTTATTTACTTTTTACTTTGAAGTTACATAATTACGAATAAAGAATAAGTGATCTATCAAGTTTACGAAAAATTACGAAAAGATGTAGAATCTTGATTGATAAATTTTCTTTACTTTATTGCATGTCCTGAGATTCTGCACAAGTGTGAACATATATTTCATTTTAAAAAACGTGATTAAGTTTTGTGTTTTTATTTCCCTTTTATTTTTGAATGTTTTTGAATTATATGATATTGCTTTGACAATGACAAATTATAGTCTATGGACGACGCAAGATACAGAAAGTATACATACGTGTGTACATATGCATACTTATTACTTCTTCAAGCTGTCATGCTTCAAAGCGTTCAAGCTTTCTATAGCTAAGAACCAGAATATAACAATATAATAGAACATTGATTATAAATGTCGAAATCACGATTTGAGTTAGGTGCTGAGAATCACGGAACCCATAGGTCTCTCTCTCTCTCTCTTCTTCTCTCCTCTCCTCTCGCCCCTCTCTCAGCTTATCCTCTATGGTCTGCCTGCACTCTATACCATTTTATTATTATTATTATTATTATTATTATTATTATTATTATTATTATTATTATTATTATTATTATTATTATTATTATTATTATTATTATTATTATTGAGGAGTATTTACAATCAATTCTGTAGGAATTTTAAATAAATTCTGCTATCGTGTTACAATGTCATGAGTATAAAGAGTTTATTGGATGTTTGATTCAATTGAATCTAGTGCTTAACTCTAGGAGGTAGTGTTTTCTTAGCCTGCGGATCTGGTCCGTCGTGTCAAGTAATTGATTGACTAGAGGGTTTTGGTGGTTGTTAACTCTTGTGCTGTGTCTATTACTGAAATTGGATATTTCTTCTTTGACTGTGGGAATCTTGAGGTCGCAATGTATTGTTTCGTTGGTAACGTACCAAGGTACGTGTAATAATGTTCTTAATGTTTTGGATCACTCTATACCATGTCGTTGATTATTAGCATTTATAGATTAGATTCCATTATTAGATAATAGATACGGCTTATACTGAATAGTGAAATGACAACGTATTATCTTCTCACTGCACGGTGAGATTATAACTAAAATAGTCAATGGATAAGCAATTGTTAACGATAAATCAAGTATCTGTGGTATGAGGAAGAAAAAACGTGAAATTAGAGACTGCGTGAAAATTTTATCAAGCGAAAAGATTCAGAAGAATGAGAAATTTGCTGATAATGTACGTTTAGATATGGCAATGTTTAAGTAATTTTGTCTAACAAAACGAAATAAAAAGCCTTTTTTCTGGGCTGATTATAATTATTTGCGAGAAGACTTTGCAATTCAACCAAAGATTAGAAAGAAAATTTCAGTCAGGAGCAATCTACTGCTGACGCATTTAAAGCAAAATTTGTCAAATTATTGACGAAAAAAAATTATCTCCTTGACAATGTATAGGTACAATGCAGTTGAGACTAGCGTTCTATGGAAAACACTACCAAAAGAACATTAGTTTGCTCAAAATTTTAATAACAGGATATAAAATATTAAACTAATGAAAATTGCATAACTGCTTTTGTTTATGGAAGTGCGTCTGGCAATTACAAGTTACCAATTTGTTAATCGGTAGAAGCAAAAAATCCTCGTTATCTCAAAGTCCTTGTTGATTCAAACACGCATCTGAAAAATGCTTAGATGGACGTTAAAATTTTTATTGAATGATTCATACACGTGTGATTCATACCATTCGTTAAGCGGCGATAATTAGAAAATGCAGCGAACAAAAAATAACAGAATAACTTATTTGAAATTGGACCAAATGACCAATTTTTCTTTTTTCCTCTCTTTTTTTTTGAGCAGTTAGAAGGATTAGTTTACTAGATGAAGTGTAAACAAAATTTTGAGAAGGTTGCCATTTGTCGAAATCGCGAAGAAAAAAGTAAAGGTCGGTTTTTACAACTTTTTTATCTGGGCCTGTCATGAGAATTTAAGCAACACGTTTTGAAGATGTATTGGTATATGCTGAAAATTTTATCGAAATCGGCGGTTGATGCGGGAACAGGCGATAGTGATCGGAAGATGTAAGAATCTGTATATTTTATGCCGAAAAATTGCGACTTTTACCATTTTGAACCTTTTGTAACTCATAGCAACGTCAATCGATTTCGATGAAATATTCAGCATGTATATACCTGACATAAATCTTTGAAATGTGTCGTTTAAATTCTCATTACAGATAAAAAAGTTATAAAAAGCGACCTTTGCTTCTTTCTTAACGATTCTTATGAATTGCAGCTTGTTCAAAATTTTATTTACGGGACATCTAGTAAACTAATACTTCTAATTTCTAAAAAAAAAAAAAAAAAAAAAAAAAAATCAGATCGGTTGAACCAGTTTTAAGAAAGTTGTGTATATTAAAGTGTTCTAAAGAGTGTACTAATATATATATTATAGGTTGTCCTAAAAGTTTCTTTCGTTTTATAAGGAAATAATGGATGCACAACATTTTTCGCTTTATATTATTTTATTGAATTACGTATGATGATAACGACAGAAGTGGAACAAAATGGATCGTACAAAATTCAATAAAATAATATAAAACAAAAAAGGTTGTGCATCTATTATTTCCTTATGAAACGAAAGAAGCTTTTGAGACAACCTAATACTTTCTGCACCTATTGTGCTATTGGCTGAAGTAGACGACTTTACTAAAGCAATAAGCAATACTTTTACCCCTCAATAGTATTCCATTGATACAATCAATGGATCAGGGTCTAATCGAACTTTTTTTTAAATTCTAAGAAAGATTTACTGCGAAAATTTATTGACAGTGGAATAAACTTAGTAAACGTGTATAAAGGTTTTGATATAAAAGAATGTCGTTATTTAGTGACATAATTTCAAAAATATCATGTTCGAAAAAGCATAGAATCAACTATTATTAAATAGTGAAATAAAATACACGAAGAGTCTGGTAACATTGAAATTCATGTAATCCTCATATAGCTTTACGCAATATGTATACATATAGAATTAATGAAACTTTAACATTTTTGCCCACGGTTGAGTTGCGATCCATTGTCCCTTTGAGGCTTTTGATCCTTGTAACGAGTACTGTACGATACAATAGAAATAACTTGACCTTAAAAATCAAGGTCAAGATGAATTTTGTGACTACATTTTTTTGCACATCTCCAACGATCTAGAGGAGTAGAATCACCTGACATGACATAATTGAATCGAACATCTTGTAGAATATTTAACGAATAACTATTAACCATTGTCATATTTATATGAATGATTTATTTGTTTTAGGTGTTTTCGATAGAGAATACACACTATCTTTGGAGAGATTAACAGAAAAAGAAGAGAAGCTATTGTGTAAAATTGATGCTCCGCCCTCGATGATGTCAGTATTTTGCAGACATTACTTTAAGCAACTAAGCGTGTAAAGTTAAAATTATCGGTATTGAGAAGGATGGTGTAACATATTGTAAGAATGAATAGTACATTCACGAGAGGTGTTACAGATTTATCTGTGATGCCTGATTTTTGATGTAAAACAAAACACGTAAGATGACAAAATTGATAGTAAATTATACATTTTAGATAAGTATTTATGATTATTAATTTCGAATAAAAATTGGTGATCAGCATTGTTTTAAAAATTTTGCACTTTTTTTCACGATAAAAAGATAAAAGAATAAAATTTATCCAAAACCGTAAATATTAAATATTTGATTACAGAATGACGTATACTTCTTTTCATATTTAAAATATGCGATTACTATCAATAATTTTCTATTTAGAAAATAGTTGCATATATACTTTGTTATTAAAATGTGAATATTCATAGTTGTATGTATCAACGCGATAAGGAAAAACATTCAGTACCAAAGAATCTGACTCGATTTAAAAACTATGAATTCATTTGTTTTAGTTGGTACTTTCACAGTGATGAAGAACGTATATAATCCTCGATATTCAAATTATCTTATTACATTTCAAACATCGTTTGCAATATAAAGATATGAATCACACACGCGTTCGCGCACGCGAATTTCAATCTTAATTTTAACTTAAGTACGTTGCAGCAAAACCCTTTTGTCAAAGTCCATTTAATTTGGTCTAGTTGGAAGGACAATATTCATGTTTTTATACTTTTATGTGGAACGGTATATAACGCATGACCAATAATCAAATCATTAATTTATTTATGAAAATGAGAAATGCTGCTTATATTTCTAGCACTAATATTTGCGAATTATACTATAATATTTGCAAAATAGTTTACAAAACGTATTCAAATGAAAAAGGTCTTAAAATACGGTATATTGATAATTATTTACGATTATTTACAAAAATTAATATTTTAAACTAGATCTTTGCTGTAAAATTTTATGTTTGTTGCATATCATTTTATTTCTACGAAATATTTAATGTGCAGCTCCGATATTTGAAAATTTTCATTTACGATATTTTCATACATACGTATTTGCAATTTGTTAGTTATTATGGACAATTGTCAAGTATTTTAATATAGGAGAAATTTTTGATCGAAGGACATTAAATGGAACGTCATTGAATATTTTCTGTTGTAATTAAAATTCAAAATGTATTATTCGATTCTAATTGGAAATATTTGCAACGAAATATATTATTTTGCTGAATATTGATTTTTAAAAGTATTTTGATGCAGAAATATTTAAATAAAACATAATATTATGTATGTACGTAATATCTGTAACATCAGTTTGTCGTATAATTCTTCAAAATTATACAACAGGTTGGTTCATAAAAATTCTGTTATATTATGCATACATAATTTAATATAATGATGCTCTGCACTTTTCAATATGATGAATCTTGTACAATAAAATACTGTGTATTCGTCTGCTATTAAATTATGAATGTAAAACATAAATAAAAGTCAGTCATGGTATTTTACATAAATGAAACATTATTTTACATTAATCCTTATTCATCAATGACTATAAAAAATGTAACACGTTTCAGCTAGGAATATTAACACATTGAGGATGCTATGCTCTGACAAGCATATAGCCTGAATTCCTGCGTATTTTTGCAATGATTGAAAAGATTCAAAAGAGTATATAATGCTATGTATAGCATAGATACTAATGAAAATTTACAAATATATCGTGTGTTGTCCCTCCTTTTGTTTGTAGTATATACGCGCCATTTTCTCCTTGGATACTTTGTTTTTCAATGCCAACAGTTTGTTCTAAAATATGCTGCCGCTTATTTCCAGACGATCTTCAGACAATCCCGGAAACCTTAAACTAGCAAACTTTTCAATATGATTTTTTATGGCGACCAAATTCCATAAAAATCAGAACGAACTTTCCGAGCGACCAATATTATATCTAACATATCGATAACTGTTTCGTATTATTCAAGCATGTAATGTAAAAACACATTCATAACATTTTGTTTATAGCATCCATTGCTTTTTTTTACTGTTTTATTTAACAGCAATTAACATTTTTTATAGGATACTGCATGAAGTATGTAAGACGCGAATTAGAGTCTTCTGTGAATCGCGAATTCACATTGGTTAATGTGTTTACCGTTGTCACGTAAAAAACGCAGGAAATCGCGAAATTAATGGATCACCGGTTGTGTATTTACGTCGTTTGAATTATATCACGTAGTTTGCACGTTTCACAAATAAGGTGAAAAATTCAGACTTCAGATATGGTATTCTATATAAATTCTATTACACAAATCCAACAGAATAACGGTGCAGAATGTTATAACAGAGTGTCAACGGTTCAGAATGTTGCAATAGAGTGTCTCGAGTGCGGATTCTGGGTAGGTTTACATCCTAATGTCCTGGGTCCTATGGAAGAGCTGCCGCCAGGCGCAGGTCAGAAGCGGCCATCCTGCCACTGTCCTCTGGGCCTGGGGCATCATCTGGTCACTTTCTCGATGACCGTAACCTGCGACACCATCACTCACCCCTAACTGTAATCCGCTTACGAAGAAAGAGTAATTCTAATCCACAGTAACCACATGGAACGGCTCAAGTTTACTGTTTCGCCGTACATCGTTCGTGTTATAACATAAGCCGAGTGAGAATATTGAGATCTGCATATTTCTTACAACCACTATTTTCAAGAAACTTTGTAGTAGTAATAGCCTCATTAAGCCATCGAACACAGTACTTCCGTCGTAATATTAGGTCGTCCGAACAGTTTCTTTCGTTTTATAAGGAAATAGTGGATGCACAACATTTGTCATTTTATATTATTTTATCGAATTACATATGATCCATTTTGTTCTATCAAGATAAATATCACAACGTTCGACAGATTAGGTTTCATGTTTGTATAAAGATGCATTGTTGTAAAAGACGTGTCTGTAAAAGAAAGACACTTTTCGGACAACCTAATATTTTTTGTAGCAAATCCGAGCTTTTCGTTTCCGAGTCATTGTTTCCAGCATGCTTTCTTAGAATCGAAGGGCTTCTTTAGTTTATTGCCTACTTTGCTACGGTTAAATGTTGAGGACACGCGGAAGTCACGCAAGGATCTATCGATACCAGAACTGAGACTCTGAGACTAAGACTAGGAGTGGTTATCCCGTAGGGGATCATCTTTCATCACTCTTCTCCTATTTTTTTATCTAACAGAGTATTTACATCGACAGCTAGGAAATCAATTCTAAGGAAAATGTCTTTACTTGATCCGCGTGTCCCATCACGCCATCACATCTCATCAGAAGTGACAGTTAAAAATCTGACTTGGGCAATAGATTCATAGCCGGAGGTGACTATAACGCTAAACATACCCAATGGGGCAGCAGACTTACCACAGTTAGAGGCAAAAATCTCCTAAAATGCATAAACACCAATAGACTTAATTACGTTAGCACAAACGAACCCACTTATTGGCCCAATGCCACTAACAAATTACCTGACTTATTAGACTTCTTTATAACCAAAAACATCTCGCCAAGGTATGTCCAAATCAACTCTTCTATGGAACTCTCCTCTGACCATTCACCCGTTATAACAACAATTAACTCATCAATTATTGAATACCAACCTAATGGCTTTATTCACAATCAACTCACCAACTGGCAGCTCTTTAGAGAAATCTTCAATCATTCAACATCAGCCTTAATTTCCCTAAAAGCTAATGAAGATATAGAAGCAGCCACGGAATATTTAAACACCAGCATAATTAACGCTATCCTTTCTGCCACTCCTACTAAGAGTTTTATCAATAAACATGAATACCCCGATCACATAATCAAAAAAATCGCAGAAAAACGCAGACTTAGAAGAGCATGGCAGAATCATAGAACACCTCAAGACAAGCGTAAGCTAAACAATGCCACAAGGAAACTCACGAAAACCCTCAGGAACTACAAAAACGAGTGCTTTCAAAAATATCTTGCCAATCTGTCTCCCACTGCTGACTCCAACTACTCACTATGGAAGGCTTCCAGGAAACTCAATCGTCCTCCGCAAATAATCCCTCCAATTCTTATTCAAACTAAAGAAAATCCTACCACACACCTACTACTCCATCCTAAAATCCTACTTAACCAACAGAATATTCATGGTAAAATACCAAGACGCTATAACCACATTTCCAATAGAAGCTGGAATACCCCAAGGCAGTGTCTCGGACCTCTGCTGTTCACCATCTACACTGCAGATTTACCAACATTAACAGACATAACCACAGCAACATTTGCTGATGATACAGCTTTATTAGCTTCCCACTCAGACCCAATTATTGCCTCCTCTACTCTCCAGCGAGGTCTCGACTCTATGGAAGAGTGGTTGCACAAATGGCGCTTCTAAATGAAAATAAATCTAGTCACATAACCTTTACGCTGCGAAAACAAACCTGCCCACAAGTGACGATAGACAACATTCCAATCCCAAACAAAGATTCAGTCAGATATCTGGGCATGATTCTGGACAGAAGAATGACATGGGAACAACACATAGCTGACAAATCGAAACAAATCAAATCAAAAATAAAAAAATTCTACTGGCTCATTGGCCGACGTTCCAACTTAAGCATACAAAGTAAGCTAATGATATACAAGGCCGTATTAAAACCTGTCTGGACCTATGGAATCCAGCTATGGGGAACAGCAAGCAGTTCCAACATAGAAATACTTCAACGACTACAGTCGAAAACATTAAGAACATTATTAGGTAACCAACGAAACAATACATCGCGACCTCAAGATACCCACAGTCAAAGAAGAAATATCAAAATTCAGCAATAGATATAGCACACGAGTCAACAACCACCTAAACCCTCTAGTCACTGAATTACTTGACACGTCGGATCAGATCCGCAGGCTAAAAAAACACTACCCCTTAGATTTAAGCACTAGATTCAATTAGAATCAAACATGCAATAAACTCTTTGTATTGATGACATTATACCACGCCAGAAAAACTTACTTAAAATTCTTAATGAGAATTGATTGTAATTTTGATCCAAATAAAAAAAAAAAGGAATCTGACGAGATACAGCTGAACGCAAACTATATTCAAACAGTCAACACGTCTACCCGTTACATAATACATAGATGTAATTCGCTTAAATAAACATCTTTCTTGAGAGAACTTTTGTTATATTATTCGAATCCAAGTGCTTGAATACTTACCATGTAGGTATATACATATATAATATTAGGATGTCTCAAAAGTGTCTTTCTCTTACAAACATGTCTTTTACTACAATGCATTTTTATACATGAAACCTAATCTGTCAAGTGTTGTGGTCTTTATCTTAATAGAACAAAATGGATCATACATAATTCAGTAAAATAATATAAAATAAAAAATGTTGTGCACCTATTATTTCCTTATAAAACGAAAGAAACTTTTGAGACAACCTAATACATATCGAGTGCCAGTTATTCGCTTGGAGCAAGTTGAACAGTAATTTGCCTAACAGACATCAATCGTCCATGTGAATGAATATAACTACAACCTCGAGAGTTATGAAAATTAAATTTTAGATGATATGCAGTGGAATGTATTTGCGATAGAATGATCTGAATCTCTTATTTTAAAGCTGTTATTTTATGATGATGTATCAGTTTTTATCAACCATATCATGAATCGTGCAGCCAAGATTTTAACGTCATTACAATGCTGATATGCATCAGTATAGTACAGCTAATTATAGTATAATAAGAAAAGCGTAAAAGTAAATCGAAGGCATCTGAGGGAACAGGATTAGAATTAGAATTTTAATGTTTAAAAAAAATATATTCTAAGAGGTTGTCAGTTTTGAAATCTCTCTAGCTGCATTCCGTCTTATATGAATTTACGAAGAATTTGATTTAAATCAGAGTACTATCTAGATTAGGAAGATTCTGCAAATCTGTAACACTAACGAAATTCCATCCATTTTTTTCCATCTGATTGATACATTCGGTAAGGATAAAGATCTTTTTTCTCTCATCGTCATTTTTTTTTCACATTTCATCAAGATTCATTTTGATGCATGCTGATAATGCTGATATACGCCCCATAGCTGTGTTACAATTGGAAAGGATTGTGTTCAACTTATGCGAAATCGTAAATTATTACGACCCAATGCATAATAAGTATTCGTTTTATTTCATTGGTAATAATTTTCTTTTTTTTTTAACAAACTGCTACATTTTATTTCTTTGTATGTACATAATGACTACTCTAATACTTTCGCTACTGGCGGTTTCTTCGGCGCGGCACTTCCGTTGAACGAGCCGCGGCGTCAAAACTGTGCACGGTGTACGTGAATGATCGTTAAATATAAAAATCGATCTCTACTCATAACTTCTTCAAAAATTTTGTTCTTCAACAGGTTGATCGTTAGACCAGTATTCACAATATGACAATTTTTTATTTCGCGACATTAATAATTTGATGGTGAGAAAGCAATAAATTTCTGGGAGAGAAGTGTTTCGGGAATTTATCGTATTAGCATCCTCATCAACGCTACGCCAATAATCGTTTGTCGTGTCAACAATGAAATTTATAGTTTTCGGAGCAGAATAATTGAAGAAAATTTAAAACTGGTGCCGAATAACTAATTGATGTTTTTATTCTCGAATGCTTGCAATGAAATTTATGAATATTCGGCCGGAATAATTCGTTAGATCATGTAATTTCTCTGGTATTTTCTCCAGATTCAGTTGAAGTGTCTTCTTCGAATTCGGACGTATTGAATATGATTTCTCGAGATCTTTTATTATTTGTATTACATCTTTCTCGTGCGAAATTTGAATTTATCTGGTCATTTTCTGACAGCTCCGAATAATTCCGATTTGTGTTAATACGTTTTTCTTTGTTATTTGTCATCATTTTGAAAAACAAAGCATACCTTTTTATCTGTTGTTGGGAAAAAAGTAAATTGAATTATCTTTCTTCAGTAAGCACTAACTTTATTCGTTACGAACATTCGGACAAGTGTCTCTCTTGTTCTGCCCGAACAGCCGAGTTAGCGGACGTGTGAAACGGTGCTCCAGTGAAAGTGCGACAAGTGGTGAAAAACGAAAAGGCTCACTGCTAAATGATAGAAACCCCAAAATGCAACAACAAATACCACCAATCAAAATAACAAACAAAGGTGAAACATACTACATAAACAGGGCTACAAATGTGCTAAACCGAAGATAACCACTAAATGAAGAACAGGAGGGCTCAACGATAAAAGAAATAGAAATGGAAACAATACAAAAACAAGAGGAAAACATACGCAACAACGAACTATCTTACTAGGATGAAAGCTGGAAGGTGGCAACATCGCACAAAAAACACAAAATAATACCAAGCACAAGCGCTACGAAAACCTCAAAATCAGAAAAGCAACAGTGTCCACAAGAAATCACACTCCGAAATTCCTTCAGTTCATTGGCAGAAGAGGTAGAAGCTGACTCAGTAGAAAAACCAAAAAGTCATATCGCCAAACCACTAACAATCTACATCGATGCCCAAATAATAGACCCCCTCATCGCACTATTAAACAACACGGCCGGAAAAGAAAACTATAGTATAAAACAACTAAAACTGGACCAAGTAAAGGTACAGACTAACACCCCAGAAATTTTTAGAAAAGCGACAAAAGCGCTAAAAGATAAAAATGCTGGGTATCATACATACCAGCTAAAAACCGAGAAAAGCTACAAAGTAGTAATCAGAGGACTACACCCAAAAACAAACACAGAAAACATACGTGAAGAACTAGCAAAAATCGGACATCAAGTAAGAGCAATAAACAATATAACCAGATACGATACTAAACAGCCATTTGCAGTAAACCGCTGTTTCTAATAGAACTTGAACCCAAAAATAATAACAAGGAAATCTTCGAAATTAAAAAAGCTCTAAACACAATAGTAACAGTGGAGCCATCTAAATATAAAAAAGACATACCTCAATGCATATGGTGTCAACAATATGGACACACAAAAAGACTACTGCAACAGAAACCTGGCGTGTGTCAAATTTGCAGAAAAGCATCTAACAATAAACTGTCCATACATAGGAAAAATAAACGAAGTAAAATGCTATAATTGCAATGGAAACTACCCAGCTAGCTATAAAGGCTGTGAAGTCAAAAAACAACTACAACGTAAATTGTTTCCGCCGCTTCGAAACAGAACATACAACAACTATCACGCACAACAAAATAACACAGAAACAGAGACAACACTAAACGTACAATATGTACCGAGCACTAATCACAGAAACACCAATACCTTTGGTAACCAAAGCTATGCACAAGTAACCAACCAAACGCCACCCTTAATCAACCAAAATCAAAACAACAACAATAACGACGCTACAGAAATCGAGGAACTGCTCAAACAATCGCAAAACGCAGTACTCAGACAACAAACACAACAAATTACAGTCAATTCAAAACACAACAATTCCAACTACTCTCTATGGATAGCCACGAAAAAAATAAAGAAGCCAATAAAACTAATCTCAGCAATCAGAAAAGCAGAAAACACATGGGCCAGAAGCAATAAAGAGCAGACTGAAAAATCTTCCAACCATCTTTGTAACACATTTACACCATACAATATTAACAATAGCAACTTCAAATGTCATAGAGACGAGGATATGCAAATTACCAGTACCTCAACTGACAAGCATTATACTATACCTAAGACAACAACACAAGAAGTTAGAAACATAATCAATAAAACAAAAAACAACAAGGCACCAGGAATGGACCTAATTAATGGTAAAATCTTGAAAAACCTTCCCCCAAAAGCAATACGACTAACAACAATAATATTCAACGCAATATTAAGAATCCAATACTTTCCTAATCTATGGAATCTAGCACAGACCACAATGTTACCTAAGCCAGGCAAAGACCCATACCAAACTGCATCTTACAGGCCAATATCACTATTTCCTGTGTTTTCCAAAATACTAGAGAAAATAATATACGACCACCAAAAACCAACAATAGAGAAGGAAAAACTAATACCAGATCACCAATTTGGATTCAGAAACAAACACTCCACGATAGAGCAAATGCACAGGCTCGTCAACGAAATTATGCTAGTAATAGAAAAGAAACGATACTGTACAGCCCTCTTTATGGACATCGAAAGAGCATTTGACAAAATAAACCATGAAAGCCTCTTACAAACAATCAAGAAACAATTCCCGGAACAAATCTACAAATTATTCAAATCATACCTAAGCAACGGAACCTTCGTATTAAAAATTAAGGACACATATTCTGAAGTTAAAGACATCAAGGCAGGGGTTCCGCAAGGAGGCGTCTTAGGACCAATATTATACACACTATACACAGCCAACATACCAACAACTACCAATAGCAAAATACTGACATTCCCCGATGATACGACTTTACTAGTCAGGCACATATATCATATTGTATATATATACATCATATTACAATATACATATATATACATCATATTGTATCGAGATACCAGTGGTATACCATTGCGTATCCCCCATTTTTTCCTTCCTTTGTTTTTAAATCTGCGTAATAGCTATGCCTGCTTACCAACTCCTATATGACCGCCACTATTGTTTATACAGCCCCGAACTTACATTTCTATATTCCAGCCATATTTCTCCCTAAGATTACACTTGGATTTTAGGCAGTGGAAAGCATATTCAATCTGATGTTTTAATTGTTCAACAAATCTATCCACCTTAACTGAAATGATCCACTGAATTGGTCCAACCACTTGGAAATCACGACGATCTCCCAAACCGCACATTCTCATCTTTATAATATATTTCGTGTGCTAAAGTCAGGCACACTAATCCAGAAGCAGCAGTCACATTACTACAAGAACATATCACAAAAATAGAGAAATAACAGCAAGATAAACAAATAAAAGCAAACCCCAGTAAATGCAACCATATTATATTTACACTACGAAAACGGAACCACCAAACATCTTACTGAATGGCACACACATAACACAAACAAAGCAAGTCAAATACCTAGGATTCCACTTAGACACACAACTTACATGGAAGCAACATACTAAATCAATAATAGACAAGATACAGACAAAAAGAAGACAAATGTACTGGTTAACAAGTCGAAAATCCAAACTCAGCATAGAAAATAAATTAAAAATATACAAAATGATCATAAAACCAATTTGGACGTACGGAATACCACTATGGGGGACAACAGCAATGAGCCATATAACAAATTAGAATCACTACAATCAAAAATTCTCAGAACAATAGTCAACTCCCCATGGTATGTTAGACACGAGGACATACGGAAATACCTAAAAATACCAACGGTCAAGGAAGAAATCAGCAGATACGCAGAAAAATACAAGGAAAGAATATCAACACATCCAAACCGGCTGGCTGCTGAAACGAACAACACCCGCAATATAAAAAGAAGGTTAAAAAAAAACAGCCTGTAGACCTCGCTAAGGAAATAAATTAGACAAACACGAAGATGGCAAAAGATGGCACAAATGTCCAAAGGGACAAATTCTAAAAGAGACAAATTAAATAAAAAAAAAAAAAAACCGAAGTGTCTCGAGATTGATTTGGTTTGCTGATACATAGTATTGAGGTGTTTCGTCCGTGAGAAACAAATGATGCAAAACAAAATACATGTCCAGAGTAAGATACTTGATGTGCGATAACTCCAGTCGCTCATCGTATGTACAATACGCGACTATAGTCGCCCGTATTACGTCAGTAGCATTTTATGAAGAGCGACTGTATTCGCCCGTAGTAACGAAAAGGTTAAAGTAAAAACGAATTTAACGATTCATAATCCTACAAAGTCGCTAAAAATTGCAAAGCATACAATTTTTAATATTGCTATGGAATCGAGTATATAATGTGTGTCATTTGTTAGAAATTAAGTTGCTTTGTGTCTATGTAATTACATTTAGACAAATTATCATGGTTATTTCGTTATAGCGCTGAATTTTTCATAATGAAAATTATTCGTTGGAATTATAAAACACTTTTGACAAACAAAAATAATGACCAGTGTATAGCACAGATCTTTATCGGTCCTCTCGCTTCGGAAGTAACATGCGTGTAGTAGTGTGCACGCGATAGTCATCAGATTGCTGAAGAAATGATTATAATTAACAAGAAAGTAATCAGACAAAATCTCTGCTGGCATACTTAATAAATGTATACGAAAATTCTCAAAGTTTAACCTAAATTCTGTTCTAAATAAAAAATGTTCACTAATAATATCAGACAATATTTCGTTTTCATACCGTATACAAATTTTACGTATTTTGTCAGAATGTTGGCAATGGAAGTACGTTATAGCATCTAAGTTTGATTAAGATTGCGAAACATCACAATTAAACTCCACAATATATTAATGATTTCTTATGACAAAGCTGCTCTATTTTGTGGCTCGTTTGAGTTAAAGTTTTAAAATTGTTATGAATTCACGTCAGTTTCGAACATAATCGTGTTCCGCTATTTGACAAGTGTCTAACAGAATAGAAAGCAAGTAAACTAATATTTCAATAATTACTATTTATTATAAATAACTACGGAATTTATTATAAAATTGTGACGTTTTTAAATATATTGTTCCAAATATTAAGATAAATCTAAATATCTATGATATTAGGGAATACAGTAGCTACAAAAGGTACATACCCTTATTCTCCAATGAAGCATTATTTTATTAGATTCTACATACATTTCATTGCCATAGTATCAAATTTTTACAATCATATGAAAATACTACTAAAGGATAAAAAGTTGATAGTAATCGGAATGCAAGAATAAATGTAACGCTAGAAATACTTTTTGTAGCCATTGTACGAATATAATAATAGAAACAGTAATACGCTTAAAGAACAATAATTTTGTATTAAATTTGGTTTCTGCACCCGAGATAAATATATTAATCTACATAGTATAATATATGTCATATTTAACATAATAAATCATTACAAACTACAATGTGTTCCATATTTATCAATAACAATAAAGGAAAATAGCAACATTTTTAATTTTTTATACAAAATAACATGGCTATTCTGTACACAATCTCTTACTTACATTATCTTTTCATACATAGTGTAAAAAAGGTGTTTTGCGTCAAGGTTATAACATAATAACTTTTCACTATATCATAAATCATAGTATTAACAGTTCTAAAGCTTGCTTTTACGTAGTTTAAAAGTAGCCGCTAAACACAAATGATCACTTCCAACCGCAAAATTAGGTATTGTAGGTAAAGTGTTGCATCTCGTGGCTGTGGGTAAATCATATATCTCCAGAAGTTCCAGATCGCTATAAAAAATATAATCAACAGTGATCCATTTGCCCTGATTTGTTGTAGCTTCTTGCTCTCCGTGACAATTTTGATGTTTGTATACGCTATTAAAATGGAAAGGATGAGTTAAGGTGCCAGAACAGAAATTAACACGATAATCATGTGTAATTTCTATTGTTTGAAAATCAGTTGTATCTGCTTTCACTTCGCAAAGGTTTGATGAATTATTTTCTGAAGTATCTACATTGTGATGTTCGCTATTTTCCAACTGAAACAGATCAAATATTGAGTTTACCTTCTTACTCTGTAAATTACGCATATAACTCGAATAGAAACAATTACACGCTCATATTTCAAAACTCTTAATACGATATATATATACAGGGTGTAAAAGGGCTTTGGCAAGTAATTCTATATCTCTAGATTGCATTGGCGTAGATCTGTTAAGAAAAATGATCGCAAAGTCGATCTCAGTCTTAAATTTCAAGGTCAAATTTTTTCCAATACCTTGTTTTTTTTTAGAAAATATCAATAATAATAAATAAATTACAAAATAAAGACAACAAAGTACCTAAACCTTCTGACCAATATCATGTATAAAAACAAAAATTCTAGAAAATTGAGAAGAAAATATCTGTAAGATTTAATAACTCAAATGCAAATATAATACTCCATACCTTCGGTACATATAACAAATAAGGATGCTAATTAAAGAACTAGCGTCTACTTAAACGTTACTTCCAATTTCATATCAACTTGGGTGGACCAGAACGTCCATCGAACGTTGCAAGAAATTTATAGGAGTCAATACATAAGAAAAGATATTCCGGTTGATCTGAGGCGATGAAAAGAATAGAGAATTTGATGCTGTTAATTGTTCAATTGAAGGAAATCACGACTTCTCCTAGACCTTAGCGGTTTTCCATTATACATACCTTATCGATTGTCGATATATTTTATGTGCTAACGAATAATTCTCAGCGGCTTCACCAATAATAGACTATGTAAGCTTTATCTAACTGCGATAAATATAACGTAAATATATTACATACGAATAAAATCAGTTATATATACATACAGATATTAAAATTAATAAAATTTTAATATGTTTTTCCAAAAGGACGGTAGGTTTGCGACCATGGTTCCTTTAAGACTGTTAATCCTTACAACGAGCATTACATGATGCAATAAAAAAATTTGACCTTAAAAGGTCAATTTTTTTGACAGACCTCTACCGATCCAAAGGTATAAGAGCATTGCCAAAGCCATGATAAACAATTTTTGAACATCCTATACGTTGTACGTATTGTAGGTAATTGTTCAGAAGTTTATCCTTAACGCCAATTCTGTTGATTTTTGGATAAAACTTTTTTATAGAATTGTTTGGAGTAAAATGATTTGTCATTTGAACCATTTTTTCTTATACATATAAGGGATGGTCAACCTCAACACGTTGGGTGTGTCACAGGGGTATCGGAATACAGCAATAGGATAATCACGTTTGCATACCATAGTCATCAAAACAATAACTAAACAGTAACAGTATACCTATGTGACCGGCACCCGCCGATAACCCCTCCACAGAAATCAAATCCTTAATATAAAAACTCTCTCAAATCAGCACTCGACATTCTGTTATAATATTCTGTACTATTACTCTGTCAGTTTTATATAATAAATTTTGCATCAACCATCATATTTGAAATACGAATCTCTCACCTTAAGTGCGGAACGTGAAATAACTCAAATCGACATGACAGGTGTGGCGTCCCTAGGGACTGACATTGTATTGTTGTAAAAAGGACTAAAACGTCATGTTTATCCTTCTACTTCAATAATGTAATTCCATCCCTACTTTCCTTAGTAATATAGTAATATATCTGCGTTTCAATTTTGCATATCTTTTTTAATCTTATTCGCCAATTCCGTGTTCCTATAACAATTGTCGACACATTAATGTATCAACTTTATCAAATACATCTTTACATAAGTACAATATCCGATGAAGTATTTTCTTTGTCAGCAGATTTTGTAATATAGTGTAAATAAGGAAGCTATATATGTATCCATATCCGCAGCACAGTTTGAATACTTTTATGTCATATATACAGCTCTTATGTTTTAGATATTGCCTAAATACGAATCGCTCACGAAATGGAATCAATGACTCGTCAGTGCACAACATTTCTTGTGTATCGTAATATTTTTTTTAAATTTTCATTTAGAGTATCAAGGAGATATTGAATCTTCGATAAGCGATTGGATGTATCAACAGTTTCATTATTTTCAAAATGCAGCATCCTCAGGAAAATTTTGAACTGATCCCTACTCATTATTTTTCATGGGTACGTTTAGGCAAATGAAGGTCTTTAGACCAATATAATTTCATAGATGGAAATTTGATCAGCCCCATCCGTGTAATCAACCCCATAAGACGCTTTATTTAGTTTTTATTTGCTGATATCCACGTATCCAAACGCTTAGAAGTTTTTGTCGACTGTGCTGCGCAGATATTTGTTTGTGTGCTTATATTTTCAAAAATTTCATCTGTAACAAAAACTTCATAAATATCCTCGATTCCTGTAATTGCAATCCTGTACTTCCGTAGTATTTTCCTTTTTCTTTTTTTTTCTTTTTTTTTCTTTTTTTTTTTTTTTTGACACCATATGCACTCATGAAAGAAATGATATTTGATTGGTTGCCAATTAGATGAAACCATTCCACATTTCGACCATCGGTGCTATCATTGCATATCTAACAAGTCTCTTTCATTACTTTATTTACTGACCGATGGTAACAATAATTCGATTGACGTATCTCTATCATCACCTCTCGACATGGTAGTATTATGGACAACAAATATTTTTTAAAATAATAAGTCAACTACAGAACTTTATAAAACATCACCTTGAATAGAACTTGATAAAACTTAGTAAAAAAAAAAAAAAAAACAGAATGAAACTCCTTGCTTTCAAATTATGTCTACTGTTACGAGTCTTGCCTACATCTGTTCATCTCTTAGGCATCCTCTTTTTAATGCTCGAAAAACAAAACAGTCGCGTTGAACGTGTTGTCTTCTGTTTATGCATCATATTGATCAGCTCGCGCTCAGCTCTTTCCGTCAGCCGAACGCAAAGTATACCGACATTGATTCCGCACCCAATATGTTAATTTCCGAAATATTCACAAAAAAACTGTGGGTTTCACTACGGTGTATTCTTCCTATAACGCATACGCTGCTACAAACGCATAATTACAGACAAAATTCATCGTAATGGTACAGTTTTTTGCTAATACAGTAGACTTAGGAGGCTTAAGAAATCCGCTTTAATAGGCCACATTTTTAGTAATATGAAAAACATCGACCAGAAGAAAAATTATTGGCATACACATACTTTCTTCCGACTACATTTAATTTTTGTCGCTTTTTGCATTGTTTAAATAGTCTTTCTTTTACTAACTTTTTTTTCTATTCATATTATATATTAGAGTACTGGATTCCGTACATCTGCGTTATAAAAAAACTTATACATACAATATATGTATTACATATGTATTATATTTTCATCCATGGTATGGTCCATTGGAAACAATGCGTACAAGGAGGAGACTGTGCTTCTTTCCTTATTACGGATTTCACCAAAAGATAATCGGCAATCGTTGTACAGCAAACTCGTCGTTTCTCAGTCAAACAGTCCTATCGAACATTTGGGCAGCGTCTTTCAAGTGATCTCAAAAGCATTTTAAATGTTACTTCCACAATTTTATTTTCTTATATTTATCGCTTTAACGTGTAGTACGCTACATATTGTGTTGTAAGCATAAGCGAAATATATTGACTATCGCAATAAAATTAAAAGCATTGCAAGTCTGATATATAACGATTTGAATATCGGGAAGAGCACATTGAAGAACTGGCGGAGAAACCGAAAATCGTTCCAAGATTTGTAAGAAAAGGCGAAGTTCGAACTCCCGGGACAACCGCCTGTTCTTCGTCACCTTCGGCTATGGAAAAGCAGACGTCAAGACTTAAGGGCGCTATAAATTAAAATTAAAAAAATATAAATATTGCAATTGCCTAGGTTCTAGGAAGAGATAGTAAAAACACGTGAGGATATCGAAAACTATGCTCTCCTCCCTCGCTAGAACACAGGCTAGCGGGTTCTGACCTTATGCGTGGCAGCAACACGGAGGGTACTCGTCATTCATTGTACAATCGTCACCATGGACGAACGGAAATGCAAAACCACGCGAGTTCATAATATTCCGAGCTTGCAGAACGTACTGTAGGCAGAACTACCAAACTTGAATATATATGTTCCCAAACATATGTTCAATGAAAAAAGGTAAAAATGAAATAGTCGAGGATGCGTTATGGATATGGTTCGTGCAAGAATGACGAAAAGTCATTAGTGGGTTAATTTTAAAAGAAAAGACAATCCAATTGCGCAAGAAATTTAGCGACGAAGAATTCTTGGCGAGCGAAGGTTGTCCGTCATGATGGATAAAGCAACAAGGCGTGCATTATTTAAGTGTTTGTGGTGAAAAAATTAGCAGACCAAAACGCTGTAAATGTATTTTCAAAGAAATTTGTAGACATTATGCAGAAGAAAAATCTTAGTCCTGGGGAAGTGTACAATTCAGATGAAACAGGTTTAAAACTGCTACTGGATTCGAAGCAAACAAAGAGAAAATCACTATAGCTCTTTGTGACAATGCGACTGAAAATCATGTTATAGGCAAAAGAGTTAGTCATGTTATAGCCAAAGATATTTAAAGATATTAATACGATTGAAACTGTCAATCAAGACAATTCTTTTCCTTGATAATGCACCCATGTATCCGAGAAATATTTCTTTTGGTAACATTAAAGTGATGATTTTAGGTAATTAAGCTGCTGTTACATCTTTGATCCAACCCATGGATCATGGTGTGATAATTAGCCTGAAAAAAACCTTATAGAAGAAAACTTCTATCACAAATGCTAGAAATAATGGCTAACCAAGAAACACAACTTACTGAGCCCTTCAGAAAATTAATATTAAAGATGTTATTTATATATTGGTATCTGCTTCGGAAGAAACGCCAGCATCGATGTTTTTAAGATCGTAGAAGAAATTGTGACCTGAGGCGGAAAAATTCATCGAGGAAAACTAATTGAAGAAGGAGCTATGTGCCAATGATCGAACAGAGCACGATAATAATATTGCTTTGCTCAATAATTTCAATCTTTTGGCCGGATACGAAAATTTAGAAACAGACGATGTCGCTAAATAGCTTATAAATGATAAAATCTTAGAGAATGAAATACTAATGGATAACGAAATTATCCAAGCAATTACATGATGAAACATGTTTTGTGTGAAGATAAGAATGAAGTGAGTACAGAATGAATGCAGAAAGCAAGACTACAGTTGAAACTGCGATGAGATATGTTGAGCAGCAAGAGAATCATCTGGAATTGATATATTATTCAAAAAAAAAGTGGCGTAATATTGCATTAATAAATATAATTAAATCATACAAATAGAAAAAAATTACCTACTTTTTTGTAAAAAATAATATTTAATAAACATTATTTATATGTACATATGTATGTGTTAAGTATGTACAATAAACATTATTCATATATTTATTTATTCAGTAACGTATAACAAATTCAGTAACTTCTTAGAAATGTTAATTAAAGCATGTTATCGGATTAATTGGCCATTCGTTTATCCGACCAGCTGGGTCCGGTCCCACAGCGGCCGGTTAAGTGGAAGTCTACTGTATCTCGGAAACTAAGAACTGACCGCCCACTATATGTATAGGAAAAAGTTGTTCAAAATGTTGATTTCTATGATATATCTCAAAATGATCGAAATTCGACAGAAGATAGCTTTCCTGCAGTTTCACCTCCATTCACTATTTATTAATTATTAACATACCATCACTTTGTCTGTTCCTTCTCCACGTAGTCTCTGTTTTAAGACATTAAAATGTTGACAATTATCAGTAATGTAAAGCCGGGGAGGGATAAGAGAATTTGATAGAGACCGGTAGTCAGTTCGTTCAAGATTTTTCCCCCTCCCTTGATATTCAAATACTCCCTCTACAATAAATTTGTATACTCCAGAATGGGGCTGCAAGTTGAAATCACCTGCCAGTATGATTGGAAGATATTTGGCACCCGTCCTGTTCATAAAATAACAGATTAGATATATTATATATGAGCGTTATTAATGTTTTCGTAATAAAATGTAATAACAGAAAATAATATTTCGATTAAATTCTCAACGAAATTGTAGAAAAGATACGTTCTTTCCGACTTTCATGATTTTTTAATATGTTACAGAAATCAGCATTTTAAACAAGTTTTTCCTGTATACGCAACTGTCTGGCGGCGGTAACTTCCGAGATATCCGCAGAAAATTATAAATACCACTACAGTGAATTCTTCTAACAATTGTGCATTCGTAACAGTGTACGCATTATTACCGGTCGCCTGTATTTTGTTTATAGTATATAAACGATTATAATTTATAAACGGTTTGGACGAGTTAGATATGCGAGGTATAAGAAATGTCTGCCATAAGTTGATATAATTCAATTAAAAATGAATATCATTACGAATGTTATCAATGTATTGGGTTTGGCTTAGTTTTTTCAAGCGCTACAAGACGACCAGTAACGCTTACGTAAAATAATAACAAATGAATTTTATAAAAATAATGGGTGAATGACTAACTGATATTATTTTACGAAATTGAAGAATTAATATCCATTCGTGCAATGGCGGCCAGATTGAAAACACTAATTAATATTTGATGATAACCAACAATTGACGATATTCATTTTTAGTTGAATTATATTTCCTACAGTTTCGAATATGCAGTTGCGCACGAAACTTTACCCACACTCGTCCCATTCTCGTTTATATACATAAACAGAAGATAAGTGTTATGTTTTGACCAGGCCATTTTATCCAGCCGGTTGCAACTAATGCAGACGCAGATGCTGCACGAACGCACAACTATAGGCAAAATTCACTGTGTGGATCGATAGATTTTTACGAATATATTGAAAACTATAGTCGACCGACAATTACATGTACAGGAAAAAGTTGTTCAAAATTTTAAGCTTTACAGCATACTCAAAAATCATCGAAATCGGAAAGGCACGTATCTTTTCTACAGTTTCGTCAGTTTCTTCAAAAATTAAAAGACCGATACGATGCGTTTCAGGGTACGATCATACAAACAGATCTCGACAATCATATACCAAAGCTTACGGAAAACCGTCCGAAAATTAAATCGTGACTAGTTGTGAAAAATCAACATGGAAGACAAGAAAGTTCTCATTCTACGCATGCGTGACATACTATAAATGTCTCAAACAGAGACAGAGATCCCCAATTATTTCTTTCTGTCTTGTAAGAATTTGAGGGACTTTGGTGACCTTTCATGTTGATTTTTCACAACTAGACGCGACTTAATTTTCCCAGCCAGTGTCTAGACCTGTTTATATGATCGTGTTTCATGGTTTCGATATGTATAGATTATAGATCATAGGTATACCATTGTGTTCGACTACATAGTGCAGCACACAGATCATACACCCAAACCGGGACACAGCGGTCCTTTATAACTGAAATTTCAGTGTAGTTTACAAACAAGTGACGACCTTCCCTCGAAAATAAATTGACTCAAGTGTAACCTAGAGTTTTCTAAACTTATTCGTGGATAATCAGCCACTTCTATTCTCTAAATTTAACCTCTCGACTAGTTTCTTCAACTTGAATTAACTAATTCGAAGATGGCACATATACCTCCATCTGGCTCTTTTGAGATGAACAATAACCTCACTCCTAAACCTCCACCATGGCAAATGGACAACCTGTCTCACATAGCTAACCATACAAACAACAATAAAAAACGAAAGCTAGATACAAATAATAAAAACATAAACACAAATCAGAACATATCTTCAACTAACCATGTCACCACTTACAATAGATTCGAATTACTAGCATCTACACATGATTCTATCCATGTAATAGAAAATTTACTAAACCAACATATGCAAAAAGTACCTCCTCCTCCGCCAATCTCTATCGACAACGTCATTGACATTCAAACAATGATCAAGTCAATTGAAAAAGATATTAAAAAAGAAGACTACCAACTAAAAATTAAAAACAATCAGGTTAAAATTCTGCCGACTAATCCAGACTCATATAGAAAACTAATAAAGTCGCTTAAATCCCTGAATGCCAACTTCCACACATACCAACTAAAACAAGAAAGACCTTTTCGTGTGGTACTACGCAACATTCACCACTTTGCCAACTTAGATGAACTGAAACTTGAACTCAAATCTCATGACCATGAAGTCACCAACATCATTAACATAAGACACAGTATTACAAAAAGCCCTCTATCCCTATTCTTTATTGATCTAAAACAAAGGCCAAACAACAAAGAAGTCTATAAAATTAATCGTCTTAAGAATTCTGTAGTAAAGTTTGAACCACCTTTTGCAAAAAAAAGAGATAGTTCAGTGTAAAAGGTGCCAAAGGTACGGGCACACGCAGAAATATTGTAATCATAACTACCGCTGTGTTAAATGCGCAGGACTTCATCCCACAGACCAATGCACCAAATCCCCAGACACTCCTGCGAAGTGCATCCACTGCCAAGGAGAACATCCCGCGAACTACAAAGGTTGCTCAACCTATAAGATCCTGTACACAAACAAATACCCCAATCCCAGAGTTAAAGCCACCAGCAACTACTTACCCAGCCCGCTAAAACTCACTACACCTTCAATCTCCTACGCACAGGTAGTTCAAGGCAACCAAAATAGACCGACAATTCACAACGAACACCCACAAAATACTGTATCCAGTCCACAAAACACGAACAACCTCGACAGGATAGAAAAACTTATCGAACAACAATCCGAGCAATTCAATAATCTGCTGTCGCTGCTCACACTCCTCGTGAACAAACTAATAAGCACCGACGCAAAATAAAACAGACACGAATAGCTCTTTGGAACGCCAACGGTCTAGCTCAGCACAAACTTGAGCTAGAGCTCTTCTTAAAACACCAACAAATCGACGTTATGCTCATATCCGAAACCCACTTCACCGACAAAAACTTCATAAAAATAAGTGGNATATAACTTCTACCACACCCAGCATCCCAGCGGAAAGGCCCATGGCGGCACCGGAATCTTTATAAAAACCAGCATAAAACACTACGAACATCCATCATATCAGAAGGACCACCTTCAAGCCACAAACGTAGTGATAGAAGACAGGCAGGGCCCAATCACCACTTCAGCAGTCTACTGTCCTCCCAGACATACCATCTCAAAAGAAGATTTCGACAACTTCTTCGAAAACTTGGGCAATAGATTCATAGCCGGAGGTGACTATAACGCTAAACATACCCAATGGGGTAGCAGACTTACCACAGTTAGAGGCAAAAATCTCCTAAAATGCATAAACACCAATAGACTTAATTACCTTAGCACAAACGAACCCACTTATTGGCCCAATGCCACTAACAAATTACCTGACTTATTAGACTTCTTTATAACCAAAAACATCTCGCCAAGGTATGTCCAAATCAACTCTTCTATGGAACTCTCCTCTGACCATTCACCCGTTATAACAACAATTAACTCATCAATTATTGAATACCAACCTAATGGCTTTATTCACAATCAACTCACCAACTGGCAGCTCTTTAGAGAAATCTTCAATCATTCAACATCAGCCTTAATTTCCCTAAAAGCTAATGAAGATATAGAAGCAGCCACGGAATATTTAAACACCAGCATAATTAATGCTATCCTTTCTGCCACTCCTACTAAGAGTTTTATCAATAAACATGAATACCCCGATCACATAATCAAAAAAATCGCAGAAAAACGCAGACTTAGAAGAGCATGGCAGAATCATAGAACACCTCAAGACAAGCGTAAGCTAAACAATGCCACAAGGAAACTCACGAAAACCCTCAGGAACTACAAAAACGAGTGCTTTCAAAAATATCTTGCCAATCTGTCTCCCACTGCTGACTCCAACTACTCACTATGGAAGGCTTCCAGGAAACTCAATCGTCCTCCGCAAATAATCCCACCAATTCGCTGTCCGCAAGGAGGATGGGCGCGTACCCCTATGCAAAAAGCCAACTTGTTCGCCAACCACCTAACCCACGTCTTCAAACCCCACTCTCCCACCACTCCAGAGGAAATAACTGAACACTTGCTCTCTTCCTTCCAGATGTCTCTTCCCATTGAGCCTTTCTCATCACTGGAAGTCATAGAACTAATCCGTCGTCTAAATCCCAAAAAAGCTTCAGGATATGATCTGGTGAGTAACAAGGCCACCAAGGAACTTCCCACAAAAGGAATAGCACTCATCACTTCCATCTTCAACGCAATTCTTCGCCTCCAATACTTTCGTAAATCCTGGAAAATATCGTTGATCACACTTATCCCCAAACCTGGAAAACCAATACACGAAGCAAGCTCTTATCGCCCAATTAGCCTCCTACCTTCTCTGTCAAAACTATTCGAGAAGATGCTAACGAAACGACTCCTACCACTCCTAGAAGAATCGAAAGCTGTGCCAGATCATCATTTCGGCTTTCGGAAGCAACACACTACAATAGAGCAAATTCACCGTTTAACCCACAAAATCACCCAAGACCTGGAGAAGAAAAAATATTGCACAGCGGTATTCCTAGACATCCAGCAGGCATTTGACAAAATATGGCACGAAGGACTCTTATTCAAACTAAAGAAAATCCTACCACACACCTACTACTCCATCCTAAAATATTCATTATTCAATATTCAAATATTCACAGAATATTCATGGTAAAATACCAAGACGCTATAACCACAACATTTCCAATAGAAGCTGGAATACCCCAAGGCAGTGTCTCGGACCTCTGCTGTTCACCATCTACACTGCAGATTTACCAACATTAACAGACATAACCACAGCAACATTTGCTGATGATACAGCTTTATTAGCTTCCTACTCAGACCCGATTATTGCCTCCTCTACTCTCCAGCGAGGTCTGGACTCTATGGAAGAGTGGTTCCACAAATGGCGCTTCAAAGTAAATGAAAATAAATCTAGTCACATAACCTTTACACTGCGGAAACAAACCTGCCCACAAGTGACGATAGACAACATTCCAATCCCAAACAAAGATTCAGTCAGATATCTGGGCATGATTCTGGACAGAAGAATGACATGGAAACAACACATAGCTGACAAATCGAAACAAATCAAATCAAAAATAAAAAAATTCTACTGGCTCATTGGCCGACGTTCCAACTTAAGCATACAAAGTAAGCTAATGATATACAAGGCCGTATTAAAACCTGTCTGGACCTATGGAATCCAGCTATGGGGAACAGCAAGCAGTTCCAACATAGAAATACTCCAACGACTACAGTCGGAAACACTAAGAACCTTATTAGACGCACCCTGGTACGTTACCAACGAAACAATGCATCGCGACCTCAAGATACCCACAGTCAAAGAAGAAATATCCAAATTCAGTAATAGATATAGCACAAGAGTTAACAACCACCTAAACCCTCTAGTTACTCAATTTCTTGACACGTCGGATCAGATCCGCAGACTAAAAAGACATTATTCTTTAGATTTAAGCACTAGATTCAATTAGAATCAAACATGCAATAAACTCTTTGTATTCATGACATTGTACTATGCCAGAAAAACTTACTTAAAATTCTTAATGAGAATTGATTGTAATTTTCATCCAAATAAAAAAAAAAAAAATTTTCATCATCTTGATGTTTAGAATCGTCCACATATGTACTTCTGTGTGGTTAATTATCGATATTTTATCCAATTCACCGACATCGATGATTTTTAAACATGTTGTCGGGGTCATGATTTTGAATAACTGTTTGCTATACATGTAAAGTTGCTCAGCCTTAGTTTCCGAAATATTCGCAAAAAACTGTTGGTACCGCTAAAGTGAATTCTGACTATAATTGTGCGCCTGTAATAGCGTATGCGTCACTATTGATTGATAAAATGACCCTAAATTTAAACTTAATTTTTACCAACAGACTTTTTACGAATATCTCGGAAATTAAGGCCGAGCAACAATTACATGCATACAGAAAGGTTATTCAAAATTATGTCCCCGACAACATATTTAAAAATCATTGACATCAGTGAGGTGGATGAGATATCGTTAACTACCACCCTCTACCGTTTCGCTTTTGCTGTCGAAGTGTCGAAGTTCATTCCAAAATTATGCTAATCGGGGGATAATTAAAATACCAGGAGATCGCTTTTCAATAAGGACATGATCTTCCAATAAATGGATATACGATTCATCTGATCGATTTAAAATAACATTTACAAGGTCTTTAACTTTAGACATACACATGTGCGGATATGCATATTTATCGCAGAAATGATATACAATATACGGGATGTATAAAAAGTAAGTCCAAATACTATAATAGCGTGATTATACACTTCTGGACCGGTGGAAGCTTGTAAAAAAAGCACGCAAAATTGACCTTAAGCATGATATTCAAGGCCAATTTTTTTTTTATAGCAACGCCTTCTACTCATCACTACGGACAAAAGTCTCAAAGGAACCATAGGTCGCAAGTGACTGCTTCTCCCGAAAAAAAGATGTTAGATCGTTAATAATTCATTATATATCCCATATCTTCCTTTCTTCATTTCTTTTTTCTCTTTCTATTTATTTAAGCAGTCGCGAACTCGCATTTTATGTAAAAATTTTCGCCAAGTTTCTCCCAAAATTATACATTGATTTTGTATGGTAAATATCATATCATTCAATCAGATGTTGCAACTGTTTAACCGATGTTATCTGTTCAATTGAATTATAAACAATTTTTTCTCTCTCTCTCTCAAAAAAAAAACATTCTATCCATCGTGTTCTAAATATTTCGTTTAAAAATTGCCATACCGGTCAGCTATGGTGAGATGAAGTACCATTGTCTGCAAAATAGATGAAGTGACGACTCTGTCGTGGTATAATTTCACGTAGTTTGTTTGGGAGATGTGAACTTAAAAATCGCAAATATGTTCCACTTGTCACCGATATACACGAAAGAAATGGGACCAGTAATATAATTTTCAAGAGTTCCTGCCCATACGTGTATGATGAATCGTTCTTGGTTAAATCATTCAACCACTGCATGTGAACTTCTGTAGCGCTTCTGAGTAGCATACTCATTTACTTGGATTGCTTGGACGCGACGAACTTTGTAAGGTCGTACACCTTCTTCTTGAATTGTTCGTAGCACCATCATATGAGTGATTCTTACTTGACGAACTATTTTATGTAAGTGTAGTAGTGGATAAACATGTGCAAAAACGATAATTAACCTGTTCTTCTTTACGCTAATTGTTGCGCGGTAGATCTGCATTCACATTTTGTAATATTAATTCTTGACCACCAAATTGTTATCATAGCAGCTAAAAATCGCACTGTCTTCTGCATGTTGAGATGTTTCATTATTCCTGTATTCTGATATATTCTGAACTAATCTGTAATTTTCCCGTTGCTTCGTAAATGACACACTATTTTCTCATTAAATGAAAATATGAATGTAAACATATTGTGAATGAAGACAGTTTAAGAATTATTAAAACTCCAACATTGTTTTTCGGGAAAAGGGGTCGCCTGCGACCCATGGTGTCTCTAAGACTTTTGTTCTTTGCCATACGTAGATTACATTGGAATAAAGAAAAACTTTGATCTTAAAAATCATGCCCAAAGTCAATTTTTCATGCTTCTTCTCACAAATCTCTATCGACCTAGAAATGTAGGATGACATACTGCGGTACACTTTCCGCTTACTTCTTATATACCCTGTATGTATTTTGCTTACCCTTTTAATCTACTTGCCCTTTTGTGCTAGTTATTATAGTACCATTCTTTGACTGTACAAAATGAGCAAAACAACTCGACCATCATAATGTTTTCTTTTTTTTTTTCATCATCTTCTGCCTATTATAATTTGACCTTGCAAAAGTGCAGACATCGAAAATGTATACGATACAATAATGTGCATTTCTTGTGAAAACATTTAATCAAAATAATTCTTCAATGATAATGCTAAGTATGATCGACGATCCAATCACCTCCACAAGACATCACTCACAAATATTACATTTTGCTCGTGGTTCATTGTGAAATAACACTTGGTAAAGAATTTACATTCATATACACCTATGTAGAATCTAGTTAATTCACAAGTTTCAACTATGCAATATTCTATCGCAACAAAACAACTTTGACTTTTGCATGAAAATCATAACATTCAATAGACTATTGGATCGGAGCAAAGCACTTTTCAATAGCGGCGTTTAAGTTTAAACACGTGAAACATTTGAAAATGAAACATCACATATGTACATATTTTCAACACACCTTTCTACGCAGTATGCATTTTTATCATTTGATATTCTTTTAACACAAAAGATGTACAAACAACAAAAAAAGTATGTACCGTTAATAGAGATGAAGCCGTAGGTGAGAATGCAAGACCGAAGTCTTGGTTAGTTCGGTTCAAAAGTAAAAATTTTAATCAAGATTCCGGTAGATCTACAATGCAACTATTTATAAAGAGCAAGCTGTAACGCTAATTGAAAATAATCTACGTCACATGATACGTAATATTTGATAAATTTATGTCTCTAAACTCTGTTTTTGAATTCCATTCGAAAAACGCTACCAACTTTTTTTCCAACCCAATAGATGAAACCGGAACACAAATACAAACGATGTACATGACTGTACTCTTGCGTCGTTATCTATAGGCGCCGTTATTATAAGAGTAAAGTCACCCTTGTATTCGTGTTCCAGTCTTCAAATTTCTTTTCTGGTTTGTTTTAAGAGTGTAGGTAGTTGTTCCAAACGGGCAAGCCTGTAACAACTTCCAATCTAGAGAAAATTGATAAAATATCGTCGACAGACGGCATTGACACAAGAGTAAAGTCACCCTTATATTTTTATTCCGGTCTTTCTTCGTTCTGGGTTGTTCTAGGAGTGTAGATACGTGTCCCAAGAAAAATATCCTTTAACATATATTATTGCTGTCAAAATTA
This sequence comes from Bombus confusus, assembly GCA_014737475.1. NCBI lineage: Eukaryota > Metazoa > Arthropoda > Insecta > Hymenoptera > Apidae > Bombus > Bombus confusus. Next base: position 253,981 of record JACXIV010000062.1, read on the forward strand.
ATGAAGAGAAATGTCTATTGTCTTTGGGTACAGTTTCTTCAAATTATTTCCTAAACTAAATGTGATATTAAAATAATGCTTTGGAACAATGTTTGGAACAACTAAAACAATCGAGAACAATTTCTAGATGTTCGATCATGAAAAAACGGAGATCCATTAAGAAATTCATCCTTTTTAGGTGGTCTCTGGAATCTTTTGAGATAAATCATTATTTATTTGGAGCAATGTAAAACATAGGACATTTTGGAATAACAAAGAAAGAAACGAAATTTAAAAATGGGGGAGGCTAACTTTATACAGGCATACATTTTCGCCTATGTGACTTTGTCAACAAACACAATATCCAATAAACTCGATTTATTCATACTGAATCATACTAACTCAATCTGATATTTCAGCACTTGATAAGTATTATGATGTGGTGAAATATGGATTAAAAATTTAACTTGGCCATATTTTGTTACGGATGTCAATGAAAATATTTTACGTTGCAGCGACTGATGTTTGTTATGAAATAGTTATTTAACACGCAATTTGATTCAAAAGAGATATAGTTTCGATAAAATGGCGTTACATTTCGTACAGTAAGAGACATGGATAGCAGTGACCAATTTGATCAGTATCTTCGATTTGTTCAATCTATAATATGTTCAAAAAAACTATTTAAATGAGCAGCATGTCACAAAAATAAGTGTCGCAAATAATTGTAAATTTCAGTAGTATTTTTAGTTTTATTTTAGAACTAGACCTAAACGTCAATCTAGGAGAAATGCCAGAAAACTTCGTCATTTTTACTTTGCAATCCGCCTATTCGGGCTAAATCGGTAAAGTTGTCGATAAGGGGTAACGTCTCCGATTTCGATTATTTTGAAGTATATCGTATATTTATCGCAGAAATGGTATACAATGTACAGGATGTATAAAAAGTAAGTCCAAACACTATAATAGCGTAATTCTGCACATCTGGGTGGGTAGAAATTTGTAAAAAATTCTATGCAAAATTGACAAGCATAATTTTCAAGGCCAAATTTTTTTATAGCAACGCCTTCTACTCATCACAAGGAACAAAAGTCTCAAACGATTTTGGGATATATCGTAAAGCTCAACAATTTCAACTAACCAGTGCTCGACCTTAGCTTTTAAGTTCTTTGGAAAAATATCCCGCCACTTAGCCTTAATTTTCAAACTGGATTGGGTACTAACCTACTAAGTAGTATTAATTCAGTTGCAGTGAGGCGGTCGACTAACACTGTTTAATCATTTTAAAGAACAATTAAATAAATTCGTTAGATCTCAGTAAAGTGAAACAGTGAAATGCTGGTCGGCTGAATTAATACTACTACTTAACCCAATTTGGGTTGTTGAGAAATTGTTTGGATTAAACTTAGCTCTAGTAGCGAATCGTTAAATAAAAATGATGAAACTTTTAGGGCTTTTTTCTAGACTGAAGTTAGGTCGAGATTCAGTACTAAAGTAAAATTAAAGATACTTATAATTGTTTGCGACACATTTTTTTGTAATATTTTTTATTTACATAACCTTTTTTAACATTAATATGTTTTAAATTTTATTAATTTTAAAAAGAAACGGCGATACTGACCAAATTACTCAGTATTATCGAAACATGAAACTCTTAAGACGGGATTTCCAAAGTACGTCCACCGTACGCAGCTGCTTAAACCCGAATCACACGGACGACATCACATCGCCCATGCGCGGCGATCACATAACGACGCTGTTTGTGATGTACGCATCTGATGCTTGTATTTATACTAACTATACCACACAATGGTATGTCTATAACAGACGACTGTATCGATACCATGGCCAGAAATGCTTCTACTTTGCGACAAACGAGTTTCAAATATTACGTTGCGTTTAGCGCTCGACCGTCTCGAAAGCAGTCTAAATACAAACTCAGTGAAATTCAATTGTGGCAGTCGAATTAGTATTATTTATTATTAATGTTACTATTAATTGTTATTAAATATCTTTATTTTAAAAATATATTTTTAGTTTAATAAAAGTTAATAAAAACGTGTCCATTCTTTAAATTATTCCTGACAAAATTAAAAAAAAGATCTACTTGATTTTTACTTAATCTAAAAAGCTGTCTATATATTGCACCATCCAGCAAATGGTTTCTGTTTCAAAAGTACATTTCTGTTATTTGCTTCCCTCCCCCCCTCCCTTATCATCGGAAGTGCTAATAGTATTTCCTCATCTTCTTCTTCTAATATTAGCGCAAGTAAATTTATATTACATTCATTCCGAAAACTGATTTTGGTTTCGCTACACGCGACCTCCTCGTTTGACAGACAACAATATTCATACTAACCGCAGCGGGACTTTTTCCAAGTACAAGACACTTGATGTGTTCGCTAAACCTTTGAATTTCTGACCTCGCAATTTATGATTCTCATGAACGCTATTGAGATTGGCAAAAAGACTTTAAAAGAAAAAATATATGCATGTGTTTCTACTTGCAGCAATGGATATAAAACAGATTTCTGAAAAATATCTTCGCTGGCACGTACGTTATAAATCGTACAGCACATTGTACAATGATCTGGAAATCTAGTAATTTGTGGTGAAATTGTGGTTTCAAATTTCACAACTTTAATCAAAAGCTTTTTTTTTATGAATTCAAAATCCTCGAAAGCTTCGAAATTCACACACTTCTCCTCTGATATGATTACGTGATTACATACAAAGTTATGAAGACCAAATCATGAAATTTTAAGTGAAACAAATTATTTTAATTACTTATTATACAACCAAAATGGAACCGATATTATAGAATCAAAATATAGGTTTTGCAATTCGATCATAAAAAATTAATTGTTATTAAGTTTTATTAATGATTATTAAGGAAATAATTTTGGTTCTAGTGTGAACCTTTGTAAAAATCGATTCTTTTTTTGCATTTTTTTAAAGAATTTAACTATACCTCAATGCCTCAAATTAACTAGAATACCCGTTTATATATAAACATATTTTTAAAATAATATTTAATGACAATTAATTGTTATTAAAAAATGTATACGTTTTTATTAATCTTCGTTAATTTTTATTAAATAAGAATATATTTTTTAAATAAACATATTTAATAAAAATTAATTTGTCCGCCACAATTAGATCGCATTGAGTTTGCATAACCATTATTATTACAACAATTACATGATCATATGATCATTTATGTGATCGTGGTGTAGTCCTAGACTGCTTCCAAAGCAGTCCATCGTCAGACCTGTGCAACTGGCGCAGGCGAACGATAAATGTCGCCCGTGTGATTCAGATTTAGCACGTAAGAAATCAGCCTTTAAAAAGAATCACCTTCAGGAAATTAATTTCATGACTTGATAACATTGATTGGTCATAAAGCTCGGAAAAGATATCGGTTTTAGTCTTTGTTCTGTAAAGGTAAAGGTATCTATAGCTAAAGTATTAGCGGAAGTATTTCAAAAAACGATAAATTTGTTGGACGGTAGGAAATTTACACTTCCGTAACATAATTTTTAAACTTTTATAATGTAAGTATCACAAAAAATCAAATATTTATACCGTATTATTTATTTACTTAATATTCTGATGTAATTTAAAATGTATTGCTTGCCCTTCTTTGAATAAAAAACAAATAAAATAAATCACTTACATTGTATTCTCCAGGAAAGCAATCCTTTCAATTTCTGCTAAAAGAAGTTGAGTTTGTCCCAATCTTACATCATGTCGTCTCGGATTGTAAAGTAGATGGGTTGTAGCAATCACCAATTGTATTTCAGGATTTTTTTTAACTGCCAATTTTGCAATAATTCCAACATTATCTCTATTCAACAATTCTATACCAGATTGATAAAGCTCAACTTTTGCATAGTCCATTAAAATAAGTTGATCAGATCGATATAAGAATAGCAATCCATCTTTTTTATCGTTTGTTCGTTTTTTATATAAATAATTATAACCTAATTCCTTGAGTGGAACCAAAAATTCTTCCAAATGTTCTTCTTGCATTTCTTGAAGGCAAATCACCTGAAATTGCCAACCACATAATTTAAAAAACTTTTTTTAGATACTCTTCTATAAATAACAACTTTGACAAAAAATAGAACTTTGAAATAGAAATAATTATAGTAAAATTGAAAAGAAATCATAATAAGTTCTTAAGTAACTTTTAATCACAAACACCATCAATATTTTATATTACAAATCAATTTTCTATTATTATATTTCAAACTTATTTAATACTATTCACCATCTAATATCGTTTCTCGGTTAAATAAGCATATTAGATAAAAACAGGTTAGTTTATTATTTTTCACGTAAGTATGCCAAAATATATTTTTAGAATACCAACGTATAATGATATCAAAATTCTAATCAGATTGGTAACAATCGCTCATGAAGAATATGTTTTATTCAATTATATGTATTATGCTTAGGTCAGAAAGCTCTAAACACACATAACTAAAAAACACAAAAACTAAAAAACATAGCGAGGAATTTTATGCTACAGATTTCAGTAAAGATAGGATGATATGAAAATGAAGTTGTTTCTACAAATCTACAAATACACACATGAAGATATAAGGTAGAATATTATACAGAGTATACCAAAATTATTTGTTATTATACCATTGAAAGGTGATTCTACACCTTTGTATTGATGGAGATCTGTTAAAAAGGTGACCGAAATATCGGCTTTGGCCTTGAATTTCAAGTTCAAATTCCTTTTATTGGAAATAACTGTTCTTTTGCAAAAAATATTAATGTTTCATTAATTCTATATAGGCACATATGTATATATGTAATTGATTTTAGTTATAATATATTTATTTACGTCTTGCAGTCAGATGCGATTGTGTTACGCGACGTAACATCCTTCCCCCCGTTGAGAGGATACCGATCAAAATTATGTAAAATACCGATATGATTGAATGACTTATGTTGTATGTAGCGCTCAATTTTTCTGATTCCGGCCCATCTCCGGTGCAGTGTCTCGGAGGCGGTGACGGTGGTGTCAGCATGGTCTGTCTCGTAGAATGATTCTTCGACATGATCCTAATCTTAGGTAACACTGGCGTCGTGATGCAAGACAGATTATTGAACGTCGGCGCGTATTGATGAATGCTTCGTATGTAGAAGCTAATCAAGGGAAATGTGCTCCTGAATGGTACAAACATCGCCGAGTTCGAAGAATTTGCTGTGGTTTCCAACTCGAGGTTGACTTTGATGTCTTGGACAAAACTCTGCTTGTGACTCTCCAAGTTGTTAATCACAGTTGAAGTGTAGCGAATGCTGGCCATTGAGACTGTTTGACTTGTTGTTGCTGCTGCCTTCGGGTAGCTTTGGATTTGCGGTTGGATTTGTGGTCAAGTTCGCCAGGAAGTTGCACTCCGATGCATTAGGGAAGAGAGCTGCTGCTTCCTCTTGGCTTTGTGCAACGCGCTTTGCGGTTAGGTTGGGGTTAGGTTGAAAAGGCCAGCGAGTTGTAACTGCACTGAGTATAACATGTTGTTAGTAAATATATCTTTTCGTACCTGTTCTGAAGCTGTAGCGGGTTTGACGGATAAGTGCTTTGCGGGATGACATTCTGGAAGGTTCCATGCTGCTGTAGATACGGTCCCTGGACGGCGTCGTTTCCTTTGGCGTCGTTTCCTTTGACGCCGTGATGTGTGTTTGGTGACTCCCGGTATGGAATTGTTCCAGCTGCAAGTTGTTGCCCGTTGTGGTCGAAGTGGTCTGTAATGTCTCTCGTCCTGTGTCTTAAGTCCTGGTATTCGTGTGATATTGCTCGATATTCCGATTCGAGATATCTGTCACCTTGAAATCGACGGTTTAGAAAAGCGAGTCGTTCCGACAGAAGCTTGTGGGTGCGTAGGAGAGCGACGATGGATCGCCTTCCGTTGTGTTGTACGTGAGCTCGGGCGTGTTCCCCGCATGGTCGCTCTTCGTCTGGAAAGGTTTTAATCGGCGGCTCTTCTTTGATTTCCCAAGACTGCGTGAAGTCTGCTTGTTGCACCATCGTGGAGACGTGAAGGGAGTTCGTCGCGATTTGGGCGTCCTGATTGCGAGAAGCGAGTCCTTTCGTCGAAGACGTGTTTGAGGTTTCAAGCGACGGAGACCCGTCGGTGCATGGGAGGGCGACGATGGATCGTCCTTCGCTGTTGTGTTGGACATCATCTCGGGCTTCTTGTTCGCATCGTTGATCTGCGTCTGAAATGTTTTTAGTTAGTGGTTGTTTGTCGATTTCCTCGGACAGCACGAGATCTGCTTGATGTGCTGTCGTGAAGGCGCGAAGTGATTTCGTCCCGGTTCGGGATTGACGTATGGAAGAGACGAGCCGGTTCGTCGACGGCGTTTCTGAGGCTCTAAGCGACGGAGACGTGTCGTTGTATAGGAGAGCGACAGTGGATCGTCCGTCGCTACTGTGTTGGCCGTGAGTTTGGACGAGTTCCTCGCGTCGTCAATCTACTTTAGAAATGTTTTCCATTGGCGGTCGTCCGTTGGTTTTCCAAGGCTGCGCGCGATCTGCATGTTGAGCCGTCATGGAGGCATGAGGTGCATTTGCCGCGGCTTGGGTATGCCCTTGTGGCGTGTATTGACGAATAGGTCAGGGTTGACCCGGCAATTCTCTTGTCGCTGTGACAGCGGAAGTCGATAAGGAGCTGCCCTCGGGTTTCGACGGGTTAGTTGGGTGCTCGTCGCTTATGAGATTCGCTAGTCGCGAGTGCAGGGAGTTTGCCTGCTCTAGTTTCGACGGGTTAGTTGGGTGCTTGCCGTTTATGAGCTTCTCTAGTCACAAGCGCAGAACGAGGTAGATATTTTATGCTTCGAGTTCCTTCTTGCACTCTTCTTCGTCGAGTTTGTTCAATTTTTCGTGAATTTGGCAGACTTGTTTCCATTCGTCGGAAAGCATTGTCTGATATGCTTGCACGTATCCCTTGTCATGTGTGCCGGCTTGTTGGTACTCGTCCGTTTTCTTCGCTAGGATCTGTATTTTGCGGAGGGTCTTGTCGCGTCTCGATCACAGGGACTGGATTTTTTATGTGATCGCCATCGTTGCGGCGGGTGGAATCACGTGGCACTGTATTCTAGTGGGTGTCACTGGTGTACACTTTTCACTTTGCACGTGATCCGGCTCGAAGGACAAAAATGTTCAGCGGCTTCGCGGGGAGACTCGAGTCGCGAGGAGTCGCGCCAACGGGAGGCATAAATTCCCGTTACGATCTGATGACCGACGCCGCGAAGTAAGCCGATCCCCTATGTCGGTTGAGAAGATAGGGGTAGTTCAAATGATATATCACTATGGTAACAGTTACATATAGTTGATTAATAACAATCCTTATCTAGTGAAGTATAAATGTTCATGTAATAGTATCGCGTCGAATGCTTCGCCGTTGCGGAGAATATAACGTCGTTGAGCACGAAGGTAAACGTGTGATTCTAGTTCGTGAAGTATCAATAGGCAACCTTGTGCCCAAACAATGCCTTGTGCCCTTTGATCCCAAAGATAGGTCCGATAGAAACGTACGGTCTAGTGGTCTTAATTTGCCAATGATAGATTTACAGCACTCCTTGGGTCGATTGTTTATGTTAAGAGCGGTCGGCGCTTGGAGACCCCCCTCAAAGAGGGACGGCGCGCGATTGTGTTACGCGATTGTGGTACGCGACGTAACAACTCCACATATATATATATAATAAATTATGTGTATAGATTGTGTTAAAAAAAGGGTCTGGTAACAGGCTTATAGTATTCACCAGAAGGAGTAAAAAAAATGCCTAATCTACATAGGTCCTAAAAGCAATCCTTTCGATATAAAATCAACTTTTATTATGTATTAACATCCGATATCGTGAGTGAGTTTTCTCACAATACATTTATTGTAACTATAGTCAATGGAATCAAATGGAGTTGTTGCAAATTCAATCCAGCATGAAAAAACATGCGTTCCATATGACAACACACAATAGTAACATAGAACGATGTTAGCGTTAGTACGAAGGACACGGGATGGCTCTGAGTTCGTTAATTAATAATAATTATGATAATTTATAAGCACATTATTTCTCTTTCGACACAGAAGAATTAGAAACATTAGTTCAAGATTTCAAATACAAAATTATTACTGTCAACAAAAATTACTGTATAGATTCAAACATAGTACAAATGGCACAGTCTTCACTATTGTTAATAATATCCGATTATTATTTTAACATAGAAATATGCATCCTTCGGAATTAACATACGGAGCACATGTTCTGATTTCTTCATGTTTAATTTTCAATGACTATACATTTGTAGAGAGAAAAATAACCGATCGATCAAATTGCTGCTACTACATCTGGATTCGAACCCGGATCTTCCACTTGCCGGGCGGATGCTTTCGAAATTGACCTACCCATTCCTCGACGAATATTTTCTTTCAAACTTCTAACTCTCAAATGGCTACACATTTAATGCGTTACGAAGAGGTATCCAACGCTAATAACTAATAAAAATTAATGTTACATCTGAATGATCGTGTTTAGGACTTATATTGTTTAGACATTTTTTATTCTTATCTGTGAGTATGTAGTATAAGGCCCTAAATTATTGAACCCTCCTTTTTAACATCTTATACATATATCTTTCGTGACAACACCTCCCAAATTTCTATTATGCTAAAATCAGGACGCCCAGATGGACATCCTGCTGTAGATATTATCCACGAAAAAATAATTTTTAATTCCGTTGCTATATCGCTATATGGTAGTATATGATATTATTTTGTCATGCATACATTGTACTTTTCTCCTAAAAAATCTTATATTGGTAATACCATATTAATTAATGCCTTAATTATCGTCTCTTGTATTTGTGTGCCATCTTATTTTTATAATTCTCTCATTCGAAGCATTCCCTTTTTCATTTATAAAGATGACTTATTATTCGTCTGTTATGTTCATAAAGAAAGTATTCCCATTGCCAATTCTATTACAACATTAACAGCTTTCCCCTAAATTGTTTTCATTGCATATTCTGCATATGAATGTCTACTCCTACTTTCTCTGAAATTTATCTTCATGATTTGAATTATGTTCCTCACACTCACATTTTTCTTCTTAAGTTTAAAGTGGTTTTCTTTTTAGTATCTTTGAACTCTTCTCCACGAGAATTTGATAATTAGCATTATAACTAATTATTATTACCATTGTTAATATCACTATACAAAAACTGCTTCAATATAATTAAATACGCATTTATTGCGATCTTACTTATTATCCCATTATTTTGTCAGACCTGTTTTTTATATAAACGGGACAAATACCTATAAAATTCCTAACTTCTAAAAAACTTAAACAGCAATCAAAGCTTTTCTATGTTACTATGAAGGAACAATGCGTGTGCCTCTGGATCTATAAAAAATTTTTTTACATTGCATTAACTTAGAGAAACGCAAAAATCCCTGAGGTGTCCTATCGTTTATTGTACAGGGTGTACCTATGTTCTCTGTCCTAGTTATAAGAAAAAGGGAGTATATCTCTGTATAAATCATGTTACAGTAACAGATACGTATAAAATTTGGAAACACCTCATTAAGTACCTATTGAATCAATTCATTTAATCGCTACTTACGCGATTTTTGTTTGGTAGTGTTCATAGTCCCTTTTCTCCGACGGAGAAATGTATGAAGGAGTCAGATTTTTAGCTCTCTAACACAGATGAGGTTCAGGATAAGCCTAATGCCTTACAGAGATAGTATATGGTATATCAGCTACAAATTAGAATACTTTGATATAGTGCACGATTTATATCCACTAAGAAAAGCAAAAGTCTAGCAATTTTCTAACATCGGAAGCCGTAGTAATTAAAATGCATTTGAAGACAATTTCACGTGACCACATTTTGATATCATGTTACAATTTTTCGTTGCTGACGCTATACAATTCAGCAAATTTATCCATACTTCTAATAGTGCAATGTATACGAACACGCGATTATCGTACTGCTATTACAAGGTTAAAGCCATCGGGCCACACAACACTACCGATGCCAAACAATAACTACATTGGAATTTAAATCATGTATGTGTCTGTATTAAACGACGTTTAGATGCACAATTAGTGACTATATCCTACTGCTTTTTGCAGAATACAAAACGTTTCTTGTCACAATTGTTTTCTTATTCTAAGTACTTTATGTCGTTTCTAATTGTTCAGAAGTTCAAATTACATTAGTTTTATTAATTTTCATACATTTTAGTAATTTTTCAAAAACTTTCACGGCACTTATGCAGAAAAACAATTTCATTTCATACGGATACGGAGACAAATTACATACATCGAGATGAATTGCATACATGAGATTCGCTGTTTTCATTTGCATTCTTACTTAATGAAAGAAATTGCAAAAAATACACTAGTGTATTTTCTGTCTAAACTCACAAGTGTTATTTTGGCTATGAAATTTTCTTTCTGTATTTCCTTAAATTACGTTATTGAGAGCTCGATAAGAATAAGCTACTTCTTCACATTAAAAGACACTAAAAGACACTAAAAGATAAATTTCGTATATCACTTCAACGTGCAAAGGTAATTAAGAAAAATATTTAAGTGCCAATATTTCTTTGATCCACTGCAAGTACATCTTTATTTTATAATTTTCGAAGTGAAACATTGTTAAAAGCTACTTATCGGTAGATACCTTTAACACCATGTAATATAACTGAGGATCATTTATCATCGACAAACTAAAGGAAACGACTTAGAATTAAAAACAAACAAATTTTATGCAGTCGATGTTCACATATTTTCTATACATCAATATTTACCGAGACATACTATCGAATACATATAAACACGCAATTTCTATAATGAAAATATTTGAATAGGAAAAGCTTTCCATTATATGTATTGGATATATTAGATACACTTCATAAGATCTAAACTTCTCCCGCGCCTAATTAATTTAAAATATGTTGTTATGGTCAATATACTGAACAACTTTGTCCTCTACATGTTACTTGTCACTCGACTTTGAATTCCAAGATATTTGTAGAAACATATTTGATACTGTATATTGTATTTTGCTATCTACAACATGTATGTTATTAGTCTGTGGTATTCTACAGTATAAACCATATTGCTAAATATCATATTAAGCAATTCATGTGCATTTGTCTTATTATCCATTACTTTACTTTATTTCACAGTAGTGTTATCAACCGCCTTACAGTGTGGGCGGCCGAATAATTATCTAACTCAAACCTAATCCATTGATTGTCCTTTTTCTGAAAATGATCGAAAATGGTTATCAAAAATGAGTTAGATTAAGTTACATAAAAGTACAGACGCCGTGAGCCGTGAGATGTCCGTCTATGCCAGAATGAAGTGCAGTCGTAAGTAACGTAAATTGAACTAAAGCTTTTTTCGAATATTCTGGAAACTAAAACCGAGAGGCGGTATATAGGCAAAAATTGTTCAAAATGTTAACCTTGACAACATATTTCAATGTTATTGAATTTTATTGTATGTCGTCTGCTTTGTAAATAATTACCACAATTAGTATCAAAATGAATCATTAAATATCACTCTATGCATGAATTCATATACAACGCTGTAGCTTACATGGAAGTTCATTTGAACCAGATATTTGAAATCATGTGTATGCGTATGTGTTATGTTCTGAGTAAATGGATATAATAATATTGCTTCAACTTTTTAAGAATGTTTTACCAGACGGCCGTACAATAGAAATTTATTTTCTTAAATTTATACTTCTCAAATAATAAAAATGGCTTCTAACGTTAAAAAAACAGAATGGAGAAAAGTAGTTAGATAATGTTCCCCAGATAGGTATTTGTTCTTGAACAAACAAACGTGATTCGATATGATACACATTAAATTAGTCGTTCGTCATAAAAAATTAAAATTTGTATTCTTTTCACTGATCTTTGGTGAAAATATTGTAGATCAATTTTTATTTCGTAGTTCACTATAAAAAACATTATGATGTGAAAAATCTGAAGAAGTATTATATTTCTTGAAATTTACAAATCTCTCATAAATTTTACTCGATCGAAATTGGAATCTTCTATCTGAGTTAGAACGTAAGGTAAGATACCATTCCAACATGTTATGTATCGCAATTTTATATCTCATAGAATAAACATCAGAATGCGAAAAACCTATCAGTAACATTCTCATGGATTTTGACGAAACTTTTTTTAATTATCTTGTTCTGACGCATATATAATGAGAGAAATAATAAAAATGAACAGTCGTATCCCAATGATCTCTAAAAAATATGAAATACTGTCCATATCACTTTTTTTGAAACTTTCTCTATTTTCTGATAGTATTCGATAAATAGAGGCGAAATATAACGGTTTCGACTTTAGGAATCCATTGGTTCAAAAGTTATCATCAATAAATGAATCGATTTGGCAAATATCACTTCGGACAAGTAGTCGCAAGGAGATCGGAAAAATGTGTAGCCCAGCAAATACTAGAACGATAACGTTCATAGCGCCAATAAAGCCTAATGCTTTAAAGGTCTATCTCTACTACAAAAGACAAAATAAGCCATACTATAGACTAAGATGGTCTGTTCTATTTTTTTCAAGGTCATTGGAGTCCGATTGCCCGTTTTTATTATTTCTCTTGTTATATACATGTCACAATAAAATAATTAGAAAAAAAGTCTTATCAAAATCTATGAGGTCGTTATACCGGTTGTATGACAATGACAAGTCAATGATAAATTAACCCACAATGTCATATATAAAATAAATTTAAAATACTATAATGATATTTTTCAGATTTTCAATAGTTTTATTTAAAAAACTGCAAAATAAAACTTTATTTTCAATTTGTAAACTAAATAATAGAAGTAACTTTTTGCACGTTAAGAAGTAATTAATCAATAAAAAGTTTCAACTTTCCTGAATAAAGGAAAAAAAACTATCTAATAATAAAAAAAATCATTTAATATTAGGTTGTCCCAAAAGTTTCTTTTGTATCATAAGGAAATAATAGATGCACAACCCTTTTTTGTTTTATATTATTTTATTGGATTTTGTATGATCCATTTTGCTCCACTTCTATTGTTATGATCATATGTAATTCAATAAAATAATATAAAACAAAAAATATTGTGCATCCATTTCCTTATAAGACTACTCTATTTAAAATTTCGTAGATACAATTATTTCAAGTTACAACTGCTATTGATGTTACAATTTGATTCCATATTGAACTACTAAAATTGGAAATGACATCAAAATCAATGTGGACCTTCAGTGTTTGATAGCAGGATTGCTATGATAGCAGGATTGCTATGATAGCAAGGTGGATACCCTGTACCTCATCTGTGCTTCTAATATCATATAGAAATATATACACAGAATTACTTTAAAAAACTAACGTTAGCTTGTGCTCCTAAAATCTCTTGCAAGAGAAGCTGCCTCCTAATCCTCCAAGACAGTGCCTCTTTGTCATGAGCCTTGTACAAAAATGGATATGTTTCCAATAGATATTGTGCCAAAATGTTGAAGGATAATACTCTCAGAATAAAAGATTCTTCAGAATTAGAGGTCAGCTTCTCTGGAAAAATTTATAGAATGAATATCAAATATTTCTTTCTGTGGTATTAATACTACTTCTTACCTTTCTTAAAACGTATCCATTGTCTCATTGCTTTATACTTCTGTTTATCAGACATGTACTTATCCATTAGAAACATTGGAGTTTCAACACATGCATTTGTCCCAAGAACTGTTTGCATGTCACTTTCACATGTTAAATTTTCTGGTAAGAAATTTAATGGAATTTCATAATTATTACTAGAAGTGTAATATGTTTCCATGAAAGGTTCCATTGATGCCTGATTTAATTTTTGTTGTGCAGCTGAATTTGCCATTGTTCCCATCAAATTGTAACAAGATAGTCTCTCAGATATTAATATGTTTTTATAAAAATTTCTCAAAAATACTTGTTTTGCAGCTAGTCCGGGCATACGAAAGGGTATAAATGGAACAATATCATAGTAATGATGCTGAAAAAACAACAAAGCTGTGTTTTACTTACTAATCTTCAAAATTCTTATATAATTACTTTTATATTATTATAATTTGAATATATTGACAATGAATTTTCATTTTTTATTAATATTTCATAATTTTTTTCTTTTACTAATTAACTGATTATTTTCTTACTAATAATCTATTTATAATAATAAATAATAAAATAAATAATAAATTAAGTAATTAAGATCCTATAGTATTACAATAATCGATAGTGATTAGACTATGCAGATATTTATACATTTATGAAAAATTTAAATATGCAAAAATCTATGGAATACAGAAAATATTCAAAAATATAAAAGGAATTCAGAATAAAGTATTGCTTCTAATATTAAAAGGATCAAATGTACTTCTATTTATGTTCCATTTTTATGTGTTCATAAAAACATGTTTTTACGTAAATATCTGCAGTCTAATAACTAAATAACAAATGATTATAAATATGTAAAAAAATATAAGTTTACTAATTTAATATATACTTATTTATATTATTAAAAAGTTATTTTTACCAATAATATAATAATATAAATCATTTAATAATGATATAATGATAATAAATTTCTAATATTTTAATGCTTTATAACATTATACATATACATACTCTATTAAAATAAATCTGTATATATGTGTATATATATATAATACAAAAGTTACTGATTCACTCATCAATGCTCAGCCCAAACCGCTGTACATAGAAGAGTGAAATGTGGACAGTATATTTCTGTTATGGTATGCGCATGGGATGGGGAAGAATTTTTAGAAATGCAGACCCTAAAGAGATTAAAAAGCGGTACAATTTTTTTAAAGGATACCCATTTCCCATGAATTGTTGAAGTTGAGGACATGGAAGTCAGCATAAGAACTCCTCATTAAAAATAAACAACATTTGTTTGAGTGGTTTCTGAAACTTATCTTCTAAAGAGTGTTCAAATAGAGATTAATAAACATTAATTCAAATATTGTGCAATTGAAGCCAGCTGGTAAGATAAATTGTACTTATAAACCTATAATATATATATATACTACATAATATATTATACATATATTTATATGTATTATATCTCATACATTTTTCAATTATTCCCAAATGCATATAATTTATACATACAGAAAACTGTAATTTTGTCACAATGAATTTCTTATTTTTTCTTTATTTCTTCTTCTATTTATAATAATACTGCATATATAAATCAATTTGCAAAACAAAGAATGTATTAAATATATAAAATTAATATTAATTATCAAAATAACACAATTATTAAAATTATTAAAATACATATTAATAATTCAACTTTTCTTTATATTAGAAAACATTTTTAAATCATGTAAATTAACATAAATGTTTACATGTACAGGGTAGACTACTATATAATGTAAAAGATTAAGGGAAGAACCAGATATTAATAAATAAAAAAGTTTGTGTGAACATATAGATAGCAAGACATCTCCATTCATGCATTGAAATACAAGAAAATCATTTTGAGTATTTTCTATAAAGATAATCAAATTATGCTATATTGTATAAACAACCCCATATGAGACATATGATAATACAAACATTTTTATTGTTTTTAAGTGCCAAATCCTTCCCTTCAATATTGCCTACTTATTATGAGACAGCCTTTATAAATTCAAGTAATATGTTGTGTACAAGAAAGAAATTTTTTTTGAGGAAGTGTGTAAAGAAACATTTTAAATATTTAAATTGGTAAATTTTCGAAGCTATTTTCTTTCTCTTTTCTAGCTTTCTTAATTCACTCCACAAGATTGTATCTTACTTACTGTACAGATTTTACCTTACAAGGAGATAGCAGGAACTGTGAAATCTTAAATGAGTTGGTTGTATATACATTCAATGTTTTAGGTTATTGGTAAAACAGCTTCAAAAGGATTTGATAGCATGGCCCACTGCTTTCAAGAAATTAATAAGTTCTTTTTTATCTTACTTTATAAAATCCTTTCAATACTAATGTTATGTTATTTTAATTTCAAATTTTTACAGTTTACTTTGTTAAATTTTTAATTATTTTTATTTATTTATTTTATTTATTTATTGTATTACTCCTGCTTATTCTTACAAATCTTCTGGGAGACAAAGGACCATACATTCAAATTCTTTTGGGGCTATTTTACCATCAACCTAAAGCATCCAATGCACATACCACCAATTCATACACAATTTTGCAGTTTTTGCCATCTTTTTGTTAAATATTACACATAACACTTAAAATGTATCAATTAATTAGAAAAATTAATTCATATATTAACTTACAATTGAATTCATACAATTGCAAAATTGAATAAAAAATTGATAAAAATGTTTTAAATCTGCATACATTTATATACAATATTACACAATACTAATAATGCTCTTTATAAATTACAATAACCAATTACTTAAAAATATTTCATTGTATAAGGATATACAACATCATCAAACTGCATAGATTATTTATGTAATGGTCCTATTTTCGTATTTTTAATGTATGTACTATTTTTATATTAATATTAACCAAAAGTAGACAATTTTAAGTTTTAGCATATATTCAGGACATTACATGAACATAATATTCCAATCAATCTTTATAATATATCTATGACATTATCATGATGCAATAAACATCTTATGTAATAATTTACACCTATTATTAAATACATAGTATACTTTTTACATTAAATAAAAGCTGCAAAATATACCTTTAAAATCAAATTCCAAATTTAATAATAAATTTTTAAAATACTTAAAATATTTTATAATTTATTAAATATTTTTTGACAAAATGTATTAAAGTTAGAACTACTCTTTGTTGAATGCTTATTATATTGGGTAATATTCTAAAGATTATATTACCTAAACTAGATTCTTTTTTAAGAATAAAGGTTTTCTGAAAGTAATACATACATTTAGAACATACATAATTTTTTCAATAAGTACATCTTCTTGAATAGCTTTTTAGTTTATTCATATATTTGTCTGCTATAATAAGATCACATTGTTTTCCTTTTTAAATGGATTTAATTTTTTGATTTAGTTAGGCGTTTTTACAATAAGACGATATCTATGTCCCATTTATATTATTCAAATTTTCAAAGATAATTTGAAATGCTTAATGATATAATTTAAGAATTCTAACTTATTAAAAATTGTATTTTTTTTTTTTTTTTTTTTAAGAAAATGTTTATTTAAATTCTTTATCTGTTTAAATTACTTATAGTTATTCAATAAAATAAAAAGAATGGCTTCTTAATATGAATTATAGGTTACTTTATTTTTGTAGTATTTTATGACATACAAATTAGAAATTATTTGAAAAGTTCTAACAATTAAGATCATTATTTAAAAGTGTTATGCAAAATGTTATGATTTTATATTTGTATCATTATTTTATAATTTTAATAAAGAATTTTTGTCGAAATACAACTTAAAGTATAAATAATGTAAATAGTACATATATAACATAACAAAATTATAACAAATAAGGACAAATTTGCAAAATCATGTAAGCTATATATATATAGATATATGTAATATTATGATTTTACACAAAATGAAAAATTTAGGATATGATGTTAGCACTAGAAATTTTTATTTATATAATTTTTATAAATGATTTCATAACATTATGAATATATGTAACTCAATAAGAAATAATATTAATCTTATTGTATATGAGATAATACATAGAAAAAGAAAAAGTAAAAAACGAATAATGTTATCATACCTCAAATTTGTAACGAAAAAGTCTGAAGAAGTACTCAAGTCTTTTAATGCAAATTTTCCGTGGTAACTTGCTAGCTGTATTCATTTATTTATCAAGTAGTGGGGATATTAATGCATAACTATACGCAAGTGCATAGGTTAGGTTATGTCATCTGTTGTCAGAAAACGTAAGCATATTTTCCCCACCCGTGCAAACATACTATATATGTAAGTAGATACTGTCGCGTCGCCATAAGCACGACAGACAATTGATACAATAGTCAATTTCGAAATTCTGTAATCATTTGAATGTAGTCAATATTTATATCTCGACAAACTACATATCAAATAACTAAATAACAATATAAATAACATAATTAAAATTATATCTTAATAAAGAAAAATGTTCATATGTGATTATATATTAATTATACCTTAACAAAAATTTTTGACAGACACATATCGTTATTTTTTACTCTAAAAGCTGTATAATTCATTAAACTGTCTTAATTCATTAATAATCTTCGAAATTTATAATTCGATAATTCCATCGAAATTTAAAATTTCTGTAAATAAGTACACACATTTATTTAATTAATTTGTGTTATTAGACAAAATTATATCAGAGAGGAAATGAGAGCGCTGACGCTTATGGTTCCGGTTGTTCCCGGACTAGTGCTGCCAACAGCGGCTAAGTGTTGAAGGTATTCCACGCTAGCATATACAAGAACCTATAAAGTTAGAGATCTGTCCTGTTATGTTACAAGAGCTGATTTCATTATACGGTACTACAGAAATATTCATGCCTTTCTATCCGAAATAGACAAATATAAAAATAACAGAATTGCGTAAGAATTAAATTTAGTTGCGTTTGAAAGAGAAATTAATTATTTATTATAGTTTTTTAGAGAAGAAAAGAATATCTTTCCTTTTGAACGTTGATGCAGCAGTGCAATGATTTTTTAGTTTAACATTAAATTTGCTTTACTCACGGTAACGTTTTTGTTATAATAAAACCGAAATTTCATTTTAATAGTAATTTCAGTAGTTGATAAGCTGCGAATAATATTTCTGACGTGATGTATCTGTTTTGTGTACGTATTCGTTTATAAAAACGGTAAATACAGAAGAGCAAATTAATTGCAGACAAGATTTGACATCATGACTAATTTGTAATCAACGATTTCTATCCATCTTAGTTTTATTACTGAGTAAAATTCATGGTAATTACTTAGATATTTGCCTTATCACCGATTTTAATGGATTTTGAGGCCTGCTGTCGAGGTCATGATTTTGAACACATTTGTAGTATTCATGTAACTGTCGCTCCGCCGTAGTCCCTATCCAAAATATTTGTAAAAAACTGTCATTACTAACTCATTGGACCCGACTTATATGTGTGTATCCGTGACAGAGGCACAAATCACAAGTGCAAACATAGCCGTGTCACGCAAAATTTGTCGTGTGTTTATAAAAGAAATGAAAAGAACGGAGAACCAATCTTCTTACTACTCTTTTACTATATTTTATTCGAATTTTTAGGGCGATACAAGGGTGTCTTAAGCTTTGTTTGTGGAATCAGGACTGACTTTCGGCTGCCGTGCTAGTACAGAGAGAAACCTCGTTATGGGTGTATCTAAAGTACGAGGAAAGCGGATTCGTTGATGGCACTTTTCATTAGGAAAAGTGAGGGTAACGATTCGAGATGCTAATTAGTTAGGAAAAAAAAGTTAGTGGACGAAGCCTCCTACCAAACGTTGATCGTGGGTGGTATAGCTCATGAGAAAAAAACCGCTATCTCCGTGCTTTCTAGAAACAAACAATAAGCCCATGGAATGTTTTAAGGACCACCTATAGGCCCAAAGGCACTTATAGGACTTGAAAGTCCTAAGGGTTATTTATGGATCCTTACGTTTGTTGTTCCTTTGCATAAAAGTCGAGGTGACATTCTGGATGTTGCCAGTGGCCTGTTGGAATGGCTGGTCCTTTTCTGTAAGTTTTTTCTGAGGGTGTCACAGCCGACTCCATGGCCGCTTTGTTCATCCTTTAGCGATCTGTTTATGTTTATATTCATCGGCCATCATTCTCTTTATCTTTGTACCACATTTTACGAATCTAAGTAAACAGCTCCTACGAATACTTCGTTCACAATAGCATATGCAAAATTACAGCTTGTTTTTGAAAATTTTACTTCAGTATAGATTTATGTTATTAATTTTTTTATTAAATTTGTCATTATTTTTATAAGTAATTTGTGAATTACTTCATGCGAGCGTTATTGGTCGTCTTACAGCGGCCGGATTGTAAAATATAACCCAAATTCGATACATTGATGATATTAACTTTTGGTTGAATTATATGTTATAACAGACATTTCTTGCAGCCTCACATATGTATATAGTTGTGGACGTGTAAGAAAATACGAAGTTCGAAGTCCTGCCCCATACGATGTCATGGGGTAGCAGGCTCCCATGTTTTGTAATTACCGTGCCTATTATATTCAGATATTCTTTGTAGAAGCGTTGACACGGTCTATTTTAAGGAAATACGGAGCCGACTATTTTATACCTTTCCTACCATGCTTGATAAATCAGGATGCGTTTATATCAACGATGGATTATATTCTCTTAAAATTCATTTACACACGGTGCTTTTAAATTCGTCCAACCTTCGTTTAGTTTTTTTTATATCAGAAGGACCACCTCCAAGCCACAAACGTAGTGATAGAAGACAAGCAGGGCCCAATTACCACCTCAGCAGTCTACTGTCTTCCCAGACATACAATCTCAAAAGAAGATTTCGACAACTTCCACGAAAACCTGGGCAATAGATTTATAGCCGGAGGCGACTATAACGCCAAACACACCCAATGGGGCAGCCGACTTACCACAGTCAGAGGTAAAAACCTCCTAAAAAGCATAAACTCCAACAGACTCAACTACTTTAGCTCAAACGAACCCACTTACTGGCCCACTGACACTAACAAAATACCCGACCTTCTTGATTTCTTCATAACCAAAAACATCTCGCCGAGATATGTCCAAATCAACTCCTCCATGGAACTCTCCTCTGACCATTCACCCGTCATAACAACAATCAACAATCAACTCAACATTTATAAAACACCAACCTAACGGCTTCATCCACAACCAACTCACCAACTGGCAGCTCTTTAGGGAAATCTTCAACCATACAACAACTGCCTTAATTCCCCTAAAAACTAAAGAAGATATAGAAGCAGCCACGAAATACCTAAGCTCCAGCATAATTAACGCCATCCGCTCCTCCACCCCCACCAAGTTCCCTAACAACAAATATGAATACCCCGTTGACATTATCAAGAAAATTGCAGAAAAACGCCGATTGAGAAGAGCATGGCAGAATCATAGGACACCTGAAGACAAGCGTAAGCTAAACAACGCCACAAGGAAACTCACGAAAACCATCAGGAATTACAATAACGAGCTCTTCCAAAAATATCTTGCCAACCTGTCTCCCACAGCTGACTCCAACTACTCGCTATGGAAGGCCTCCAGGAAACTCACCCGCCCTCCGCAAATAATCCCACCAATTCGCTGTCCTCAAGGAGGATGGGCGCGTACCCCTATGCAAAAAGCCAACTTGTTCGCCAACCACCTAACCCACGTCTTCAAACCCCTATCTCCCACCACTCCACTTCTCTCCCTTCCAGATGTCTCTTCCCATTGAGCCTTTCTCATCTCTGAAAGTCATAGAATTAATCCGTCGTCTAAATCCCAAAAAAGCTTCAGGATATGATCTGATAAGTAACAAGGCCATCAAGGAACTTCCCACAAAAGGAATAGCACTCACCACTTCCATCTTCAACGCAATTCTTCGCCTCCAATACTTTCCTAAATCCTGGAAAATATCGTTGATCACACTTATCCCCAAACCTGGAAAACCAATACACGAAGCAAGCTCTTATCGCCCAATTAGCCTCCTACCTTCTCTGTCAAAACTATTCGAGAAGATGCTAACGAAACGACTCCTACCACTCCTAGAAGAATCGAAAGCTCTGCCAGATCATCATTTTGGCTTTCGGAAGCAACACACTACAATAGAGCAAATTCACTGTTTAACCCACAAAATCACCCAAGACCTGGAGAAGAAAAAATATTACACAGCGGTATTCCTAGACTCTTGTTCAAACTAAAGAAAATCCTACCACACACCTACTACTTCATCTTAAAATCCTATCTAACTAACAGATTATTCATGGTAAAATACCTAGATGCTATAACCGCAACATTTCCAATAGAAGCTGGAATAACTCAAGACAGTGTTCTCGGACTTCTGCTGTCTACACTGCAGATTTACCAACTTTAACAGAGATAACCATAGCGACGTTTGCTGATGATACAGCTTTATTAGCTTCTCACTCAAACCCGATAATTGCCTCCTCTACTCTCCAGCGAGGTCTCGACTCTATGGAAGAGTGGTTCCACAAATAGCGCTTCAAAGTAAACCAAGCGTAAACATCTAGGAGTAATCACTCGTCCGTTGGAATCTTGTAACTTCATAAGTACTTGCTAGATTGACTTTCCTACTGGTAACTCAAATTATTCAAAGCTATTTCGTATTTATAATATCCTATTAAAATACATTGGTTTGTTCAAGGTAATTCACGTCAATCCTTTATAGGATCTGTCCTGCCATCATTAGATAGTTAATCAAAATTTACTTGTGCACTTGAGATGTATCACCAGATAACGGATTACGAAGTCCATAGCTTTCCTTCAATAAATCTCGTAAAAAGATTGATAATTATAGATAAAAATAGTTTTCGTCTGCTATCGTGCTATAAGCTTTTCCAATAAAAATCTCACACGTTTCTGTTGTTTCTGAAAAAAGTATTTTCTTTAAAAAATAATAGATCGACAGTAAACATAATACAGGGTGATTATCTATCTATCACTAATCACTACTCAATTCAAACACAATGTCGCCGTATGCCGCGCCGTGAGAATACTATGTTGGGATTATATATATGTAATTCGACATCAAAAGTAAATTTTAATTCTGTATTGGGACAGATGCGATGATGATGTGTGTATATTATCTGCTAAATAAAAACGAAAGTGCGTAATACGCGGCATGATTGCAGATAATGCACATGAATTATACCTTGTATAATCTTTCTTCATTGTGACATCGGAGTCTGAAATTTTCTCTGTGTAATTGACTGCTGCTAAAAAAGTGTAAGAAAAATAAAAACGTGTGAAATAAAAATCAGTTCACGTGGAAAGATTTTCAGTCATTTTTGTTCGAAAATGCATATGCAAAAAGTTTATTCTGGTTTTCAACTTATTTTCTTCATGAGGAATCATCTTTCGGTTGATTGTATCATAATTACAGGAATAGTAATGTTCTTGTATAGTTCAAGTTCTATTATAAGCTTAATTTAATATTTCATTGTTTTATTGATCTCTCATGTTTTATTTTGTGCGTACACGTGTGTATCTATATATGAATACTCTACCACGCATTAATTAGTTTTTAATGATTTGTATGTATTACGTACATATATCGTGCATAGTGTACGTTATATTACCCGTTTCTCGGTAATAAGTATGCAGAGACATTTAAAAAGTGGCTGAAAATAAATAAATTCATCCTGTCAAAATCAATTCGAAGAAACACTAATTCCTTCGAAATTTCCATAGAGTGAGTTTTGATATTCTCTTATAGGTATTGATAAATAGGTACATTTAATATTTTATTTGGCTTCTTCTTTCATACCAAGAGAAGGTAAAGAGAAGGGATCTTTAAATGATAGACTACTGGCATCTTGGCTAGCTCAAGAGTACGGTCCTCCTGAAATGAGTAATGCACTTTCCCCTTTAAAAATATTTCATTTACAATTTTTGTTATAAAATATTATAGGATTATTTACCGCATTGAATGTGGATAATCTTCCTCTTTACAGACTAGTATGAACTAAGTTGCTCAGCATATGCTATTGGGCTTAAAAATTACTATGTTCTCTATCGCCTAAACTGCTTTGCATTTATTCGTATAAGATTTGTCAAATTTTAGAAATGTTTTAGTCAATTTTTAAATATTAACAGTTACTAAACAAATCACAATCTTTTTATTCTTTACTTGCATGTTATTTTTGTTAATAAAAACAGTGCCCAAAATTTCTACCATCTGCTGTCAAACACCTAGTATGTTTCCGCTAATAAACAATAAGCTAATTTTTTAAAACGTTCAATTCGTAACGTAAATCATGGAAAATAAAGCATTCTGACAGTAACATCAATGATAATACTAACAATAAAAATAATGACAATAGTAATCAACATTACATAACAATATTAATAATACCGATAATAACAATAGCGATGATAATAAATTGTACACATTATATATAGTATCACTTTATTATTTGAATATGTAAATAAAAAGTTTTATAACTGAAAAGCATCATACACACGATTTGCAATAATCATAAATTTTATATAACTTTATTTTTCTGTTAATAGTACTTCTTAAATATCTTTGATTTGTAATATTTAACGTATAATTTTTGAGAAATACTTCTCGCCAGATTTTGCAGTTAACATTACGATACATAATATAAACTAAATAAGGAAATTTCCATTGAATTACATGAAAGAAGTTAAAGATAAAAACATTTTAACGTTACATGCTAAGATAACCATGAGCTAGATTTCGACGGCGACCAATCAAGTATGCGATCAACACTATAACCACTAATCCTGCCAGTGCACAGCCTACTGCTATTGGTACAACATCCGGTGTATCAAAGGCGCAATCTTTAGCTGAAAATTAATAACAAGTAATTATAATTAATAAATATTAGTAACGTTAATGTTTTAAATAATAATCACTGCATATTTTTTATATTTCTAGCATTTTTCGTATTTTCTATTATATAAAATATATTTTATAACATAATATTCCTAATTATCATTTATTATATGCCTTTATTCGTTTGCGGAATCTCGACGTATAGAATGAGACACCGAAAGCGTGAGAATTGACGCAATTTAGAACAGAAAATTGTTTTATGTAATATAATTTTTTGAACTAGAAGACTTAAAGGATATAATGCATAATCATTAATTTTTAATATAATTTTCAATTAAGTAATATATACTTGAACAAATTCAATAATTATAGTTGAAAAAATATCATTAATTTTAGCTGATTTTGACATGTTTTTACAATTAGTAAGTGAATTTTTATTTTCAAAAGCATTCAAAATATTTTAAGCTTTCTATAGTAAACTTTTTATGAACAAGAAGCTATTTTTAGTGATTTTTCTTGTTTTTGATCAATATGGAATGTATAAAAGTTTGAGACACATATCCAAAGAGTTCCTTTACAGCATATCAATTTTTTACATGGAATTCTTTTTCACTCTACAGTAATGTCATTATCGTAAAGATGTAATGGTAAAACACACCTAGTTATGGCAAGAATAAGACACAAAAGATGTAATTATTAAACACATGTTACTTAGAAACTAGAAACCTGAAAATCGAGAATTTATTTATAATCTTTGAATAATCAAAGACTATTATTAATTTTTTCTATATAAAATAAAAGAAAAAAAAGAAATGAAGAGAATTCTTATACATATACAGGCGTTTATGCCACCTATTGATTTGTACGTGGTGGGTATGTATTACAATACAAATGAGGACATTGCAGGATAAACACGTTTAGTTTAAACAATTTTAGTTAAACAAATTTAGATGTCGACTACGCCGCCATGACCCATCGTTTACTTTCATAATCACGAATATCACGAATATTTTGTTTAAATGATATTTTCTATTCAAAATAGCATCTAAACTCAAGGAATACATTTCTGTTCATAAGTGATGACTTGTGTTTATACATTCTTGCTTTTTTATTATTGATATTTAAAAATTGATCGAAATGTCCTTGACAATGAGACTCGATAAATCTCCTTACACAAATGGATATACAGGCTGGACCAGCTAAATATCTGTTTATTATCGTATGAAATAACTTCTGATGATAAAGTTGCATTGTTTCAACGAACACGTGTAACGGTAAAAATATTTTTTTTTTTTGAGCCATTTTTTTTACGAGATTACAAGATTATTGGTATTTTTCAAATAGAGTCATATATTTATCTTTCGTAAAAAGAAAAGAAAAAAATTCATCGATCTCATTAACCATACTGTCTTCCCAATCATTTAATTTTGTCATATTATACGAACCATATATAAGACACAATCTAATCGAATTAGGACGATTTTCAATGCAACGACACTTATTTGGCAGTTTATTATCTTATATCAGTCGCAGGAGGAAGAAAACTATGGCATTCGTTACTGGAAACGATTCTGCATTTTATAAGGGAAATCATAGATTATTCACTTATAAATACTCACAGAAAGTCACAATAGAATGATAAAGGTCAACCTATACAATTTCCAAACGGAAAGGATTGATGTCTTCTTCAGTAGATTGAATTTTGATATTCTTTTATGAATTTCTATAAGTATGTATATAAATGCACAATCTATGATATGTATGGTAAAATGTAAAATCGTTTACAGTACCGAATGTTACAATCTTTTTGGCTGTAACTAATGCATAGTAAGCTACGAACATATGTTGTTGTATTGAAACATATACGTTATATCCCAGTTCCTTGAATTAATTTCTACACTTTGATTCATTTTTAAATGTCTATTATTAATAATCAAAGCCTCGATTTTTTTATTTTTCGTTTTTATCTTATTTTGACCTTTAAACCTTTTACCAGTAACCTTTTCACTATTTGCTATATACTATACAAATAAATTAATTTCTGCAACTTATGCAATTAACTATTTTAAATATTTTATACTTATACTTACCTAAACCAAAAACGGTAGAATTATCTACTTTAAATGCTTGAAATTGGAAATCTGATATAGTCAGATATCCAGATGTTTCATTACTGTTATCTTCTCTTAAGTTGAGTGTCTGTTGTTTCAAGCATCTATAGGAATTTGATACTTTCACCACAAAACTAGGCGTTTTATACTCCAGAACCACTGATGTATCTGTTAAGAAGAATACACTTATATTTATAATACGGCAAAATATATAATCTATGTAAAGATATAAAAGAATTATATGTATGTACTATGATATAGAAGGATTAACAAATGTATTGTTGAAGTTCTGAAAAATTGCCGTAAAGTTTTCGTATTAACACCTATTACATTACTCAAAATATTATACATACATAATGGATATTTTGAGATTAGGTGATCGACCAACATATGACTCGTGTACTCCACGTTTTAAAAAATGTTAACAAATTCATTGTTTTTGATAAAATTAATTGACTTTACATTTTACTTTTGAATTATAGGAAAAAGAAAATTAGAATTTTAGAAAATTGTTTTTTGTATTGGTACCATATAATATTCTAAAACTTTTGAATGTGCGCACGTGTATGCAAGTATGTATGTGAAATATATCGATTTTTCATACAAATTTTCTCCGTTTTTAAATATAAACATTTGTTTTTCACATATATACTAGCAATAAAAGTGGCATTTGATATAACACATGACATGAAATATGACAACAAATTTAATGGATTGGTTGTTTTATGTCACAACCATTCATATTATAATATCCGCAGAGTCATTTTTTATAAATTATTTTAAATTCAACATTTTTATAGTATTGGAAACTTTAGCGTTAAATACAAAAATTAACACTTTTTCCGTTCACCTTTGGTTAACTACGGTAATTCTTATTTGTGTTTATGAACAATTTTATCTTTTTCTTTGTCATTTTTAAAGTTGTATCATCTCACAAATAATTTAATTGTTCTAATAATTTCAGAAATTCTCAAAACATCGTTCTTGATCTCGCAAGCAGATTCTTGTTTAACGAATTAAGAAAACGTACTGTTACTGCTTCATTCATCGTAATACTTACAAGTGAAAAATTTAAACAAATCATATATTATCAGTTTACGCAATTCGCGTCATTAATTCAAACATTTGACTATGACATGAAGAGAAAGAGCGAGCGAGCGAACAAGAGAGAGAGAGAGAGAGAGAGAGAGAAAACACTCAATACTTTCTCAATTATTAACAAATTAATTATTGGAACTAAACTACTGCATTATTTAAAATTATATCAAAATCTAAATATTATTCAGGTTAAGACAGCAAGTGTTCAGTGTTCACTGTTTTATCAGATTTCGTCAATACGTAATAGTTTACATACTTCCTATCGTACCATATACAAAATGCTGTTATGCTTATGAAGATATTGTGTCCCGGAGTATGCAGAGCGAGTTAATTCGCATTCAATCAATATTTTTTGCAGTTAGGGATGTGTTATTATAATACATCAATTTGTCATCTTACGTGACACTGCGATTTGAAGATATTTTTTCTTAAATTGATACATAAAATTATAAAACAGCAAAATGCAATGATGGATATGCCCTTTCTCAAAGTCATTATAAAGGGGTATTAAACACTGTAAGTGGTTGAACAAATCAATTCCTTTTTCTTACATTCTTTTTAGAAACGCATGTTTCGAAAAATTATTTCTCTAGATAGAAATATGAAAATATATACTTATAAAATTAGTGGCGATATTGCATTGTCCGTATACTAATATTCAGCATGTAACGCTACAAACAGCAAGGATATAATGCGTAGCAACTGAATCTTTTAGAAACAAAATATTCAAGCAAGCTATAAATGGTATTAACACAAATATTACTGAATTTTTACATTATTATTATCATTCGGAAAGCAACAAAAACATTGCAGCATTTTCTCCCTTTAAATTGTGGTTAATCCTAACTATTGGTTATATGAGTTACATGAAAGCATTTGCACATTACTACTAGCGAAGCAATGTACTTGCCAATATTACAAAAATATCAATAAGAAACGTATCGGCAAAACCATGTACCAATCACAACAAAGCATACACGAGGGTTATTTGCATGAAAAATTAAACAATATTAGCAACAATGGCAATCTTAAGGATGCTTAAAGTTGCTGTATGAGTATATGGGCTACTCATGAATATATGACTGAATTATAGATTATGTATAAAATATCTGTTATTAAAATTTTGGACGAATTTTTTCTTGTGACGATATTTCTCGATTTCATTTATAGCGAATAAAAAATAATGGAGATCAATTATTTAAAAAAATGCTTACTTCTGTGAGATTTATCTTTACCACATAGCGATCTTATAGTTTGTTATATAAAAAAAAAAACCGTTCAATTTCTCCACAAAAATTAAAAACCTTTTCAACCTTTCACCATTTTGTTGTTTATTGAGATATTAAAATTTCCCTAGGTAGGGTTACATATCAACGTATGACGTAATTACTGCCAATGATGAAACATCGTTCTTGTCGAAGCGGAAATTTTGAAGAGGAATATATCAGAATCGATTTAATGAGATTGGCTCAAAAATCTTTGTCACGTTCTTCAATACTAAATATAATACTAAATTGATTTTCTAGTAGTATTATTTGCTTGAAAAAAATACTCGAATATATCTCTACTTTTCAAGTCATTACAGTGTCTTTCCCTTTAAATCAAAATTAAAAAAAAAACACCTTTTCGTTCCTAAGAATTGAATTTGTAGACATGTTTAGTTACAGAAAAATAATAATAGTGATAAATACTAATAAATAATTTTCAAGATACAAAAGAAAATCGGGGTAAAACAAAAATTTAGTGTTATCTACCATCAATTACGAGTGATTCGTAGGATTTAGCTAATACCTTAATATAATATTTACAAAATATGTATTTTGTTCCTTAGTATAAATGAAAAGAAAATACTAATATACATACAACTGTATGTATCAAGGTAGAAACATTTTAGGAATAAACAACACACAAACAGATGTTCCACAGAAGTACAAGAAAGTTTTAAAGTTAAAATATGAAATCTACTTTTATACATACATACATATACAGGGTGGTTGGTAACTGGTGGTATAAGCGGAAAGAGGGTGATTTTATGCGAAAAAAGAAGTCGAAAATATAGAATAAAAAAAAATAGAATAAAAAAAATATAGAATAAAAAAGTCGGATAGTAAGTTAATAGGTAGGAAAACACTTCGGTCACATTGGAAGTGTTTATCGACATAACGTCAATCGAGACAATAATCTACAGTGAGATCCGTTATAACGAGACGTGATAAAGTGCACGCGTACCGAGCGAAAATTCAAAGTCGATTTTCTCGAAAACAAAGCCTCAAACGAAAAATTTTTATTCTATATTTTCGACTTCTCTTTTCGCGTAGAATCACCCCCTTTCCGCTTGTACCACCAGTTACCAACCACCCTGTATATAAAAATGTACACTCCTGCTCAAAAGTCTTAAGACATGTATTTTTAATAAATTTCTTAGTATTTGGGGGAGATTATGAATTTTAAATTGCATGCATGTTTTAATAAAACTGTTAACTAGTAACGTATACTTTTTTCATCATATAAGAATATCATTTTTCGGTGTTTTTATACAAAGTGCATGAAAGGTCGCCACTATCATAAATGGATTCTACGTCTGTGATTTGAAAATTAGATTAAGAAAAGTAACGCGCAAAATTGACTTTGACGCAAAGCTTCAAGGTCAAATATTTTTTGTTACATTATATTATGCTCATTGTAAAGACTAATCTCATAACAAAAATCACGGATCGCAAATAAATTGGTCTCTTAAAACGTTATATATTTTAGTTTCTAGACTGACTTTATTCTCAGTGTGTTTAGATTTTGTAGCTAAAAAGAACGTAAATAGAAATATCGATTGAAGCACCTATCTTCATAACTTGTAATTCCTCGAATGTTACTTATTTCATGAAAAAATGTTACAAAAAAAAAAAAAAAGTGGAAGGCGTTGTAGAGAAAACAACTTGACGTCATGAATATCAACTATGTTTCTTCAAGAAGAACTATATTTCTTAACGTACTGATCGATCTATTTCTTTATTCTACACAAAAAGTATGTAGTAAGTTGTTTATGCTATAAACGAAAATCGTTAGTTCCTGTATTTATTACTCCCGTTGTTTTGTTCTACAAACTTTTAAGTAAAAATACGCATGAAACTATATTCTATATCTCAATTGGTATTACAATTTCTTTCATTTCGTAGAAAGAAATGTATGTAGTTTCTTTCATATTGAAATATGTCATTTCATTAAAATCAGGTGTATCTCCCAAACCAGCAGTTCTTTGGCACAAGCATGTTAATACATTTTATAAAAAACAACGAATTGAATCAATTTTTGCAATAAAAAACATGATTTTATCAAAGGAAACAAGTTTGAAATTGAAACTACTCAACTTTTCATTGAAACATTTTTCATTATTTACGAAGAGAATTATTGTTCAAACGATTTCAGATTTCAGTTACAGCTTCATTTCGTAATTAAATAAATTTTACTAACGCTCTCTCACAAATGACTAGAAATGTTTTAAGACATTAAAATTATATATTAATAATTAAAATCTCTTACTCAGTGTGGTATTTGGAAAATCTGTTGGTGGAAGAACGAGCTCCAAATGATGAAGAGAGTAGTCATTCTCAGTTACATTTCTTATAAAATGCAGTGTCATACTAGCATTAGTTACATTTTTAGAAGACCATTCTAATGTCAAATTTTGCTCCAACTTGCCACAATATCCACTTGCTTTCGTAGTTGCATTGTCTGCTGGTATATCAAATACCTTAAAGGATTTCTGAAAAAATACATTTTTTATTCTTTCAATATTAATATAGTACTAAATGATTATTATAAAAATATTAATAATTATTTTTATATGAACTATTAAATTAAATATAAATAGTTGTGTGAAATCTAAAGAAACTCAAAAGTAAAAGAAATATGTATGTAACACCACGTAATTTTATTTATTTAATTATTTTAATTCCGCCATCATATAAATTTCTATTAGAATGAATCTCTTCATATCACAGTATATTCTTCAAATCGATACATAAATATTTGATGCTTAAAAAACAATGCTCTGTTATTAGTGTTCAACACAATCAACAATGTGCTTTGTTATAAATAATTCCAACATTTGTTATAGTGTAAATGTCCCGGAAAGATGTAAGAATCTTTAGATTTATTACATTTATATACCGGAAGTCGATTTTTAACCGTCCGTAGCTCATAGCAACATTAACTGATTTTGGCGAAAAATGCATCATTCGAAATTATGCTTAAAAAAACTATATACAATTCGAGTATTTATTATTATAGTCGAGTATTATTATAATGTGCGTACGATAAACATTTTTCTTGTCAAAGCTCACCATTTTGAAACGTGTAATTTGATCGAAATAAAATAATTTTCAACAATAACATTCGCCTTAATTAAACGAATATTTCAAGATTCAGGGTCATTTCAAGGTCATAGTGTAATAGGTTGTTGAATTCGTCTTAACATCAGCTACAATAGTATGAAATTGAAAATATATAGGATCATTTAAAAAAGTCAAGGTGATTTTGACTTTTTATCCCTCTTGGGAAATTTCTTATCTTTGTAGTAATTTTCAGCCTATTGGAAGCTGATTAACTTATATTCGAAACATTTTTTTTGTCACATTATCGAAAGTGCCTGAAAAATTGTGGCGACAGTTACGCGATAGACTCTTTATAAGGAGCTGAATTTTGAAGATTACAGCGTTACTTCGCATCACGTTCATCAAAGTCAATTAAATATCCAATGAGATAGAACTAGAATTCTTTTTCGTATTATTCGTTAACCAGATTAACTCTATAGAATCCGCGAGACAGTACAAATTCTATTCGGCATCCCATTAGTCTGCTCTTACAATTAATCCTCATATTATCAGTACGTCAAAATTGAATACTATATCACTATACGAGAATGTGCTAGTATTGGTAATATACTACAAGACCACTACACTTTCAATTTACAATACATGTAGTAGTACCTCCGAATGAATTGTGTCCAACCATTTCAAAATCTAACATTCAGAACCAACAAATTGACATAAAAAGATTTTAGTTTCAAAAATTTGTTGCTCCTGTACAATTTCACAAAACATTTTCATCAATTTTAAATTTACCTCAGTAAATAAATTTATTTCGGTTCAACTGTATAACAATATGTAATAAGACGTTCACTGCGAAATTTTACTTAATTTTCATAACTTGGTGTTACGAGACATTTTTTGGAACGACGAGAATAAGGTTTACTCCACATCATGAAAATCGTTACATATGAAATGAAACGATATAAACAGATATCATTACCTTTTTTACAAAAGATTAATTTTCATTGAATAGAATATTTCATTAATCTAGATCATTAAATAATACCAATAATAATATAATATTCGATAAAAACAATTACCAGATAATGGATATCTTTAATTGCACAATAAATGTTCAATGAAATACTTGTTTAGCTCACATCATGTAAGATGTTCATTGCCACGATAACCAAGACTGTTTTGGTTTCCATAGTTTAACATAAATGTTCTAAATAGGAAGTAAATAGTATTCAAATGATAATAAAAATGATTAAAACACTTTTTCTACAATAATATGGAACACTCACTTTTTCAGATGGCTACGATACAATTTTTTTAGCCAATATTGTCAATATAAAAAAAAAATTAGCAATAGTACATTAATAACTTACTTAGGAAATCTTTCATATAAAAAGGTATATCAATATGTATTAACATTAGTGTATCTTTTCCTGTCAATTATGAAATCTCTGAAAACATAATCTTGAAGAAAATCATTTCTTCATAACAATATTTTGTGCCTTCAAGAAAAATACTTCTTGCTTTAACAGTTTGCAATGGAAATATTGGTACTGTTGAGTCTGAGTGAAAGACTATTGTATCGCATTGCAGTAAAAGCGTTAAAATAGAAACCACGAATTTTGACTGATTATGATTACCTTCCAACCTGCGAATTCACGGACAAACACAATTTTTATGTGGAAAGAAGACCCATATATGGGCAATGGACATTTTCAAGGTAAATGTTGACTTCAAGGGAGGCAGACCCGATGACCTTGACCTTTACTTTGATATGTGTTATCAAGGACAGCTTCTTTATTAACGCTCAAGAGCTCTTAGCCGATGCTCGTTATTGTTTATAAAGTTATTAATTATTAAATATACGACACAAAAGGAGATCCATTTTGCAATAAAGTTGATATATGTATGGCATAACATTTGATTATTATTGAATGAAAAATTTATTTAGAACTTTAACACGTAAAATAAAAAAACGTAACCTAACTTAATCTGTCCTTGGGACAAGTCAAATTACCCTATTCTGAATTTAATTCAAATCCCAGTTAGATTAGGATAGGTTAGATTATTTCGAAGTGAGTGTACAATGTTGAAGTTCTAAATAAATTTTTCATTCAATGATAACCAGATATGAGCTTATTGGCAAAAGCTTGTATTTACTATTTGAATAATATAGTATACTATTGGTGAAAAAGATATACTAACGTTGTAAATTGAAGTATTAAATGATGACAATTAAACTAATCACATCTATAAAAATATGTTGAATATTAAATTGCCAATGTCATTTATAAATTAATCTGTAAAAGTTATTTGTAATATA
The DNA here is from genome assembly GCA_014737475.1 of Bombus confusus. Classification (NCBI taxonomy): domain Eukaryota; kingdom Metazoa; phylum Arthropoda; class Insecta; order Hymenoptera; family Apidae; genus Bombus; species Bombus confusus. The sequence continues at coordinate 288,396 of JACXIV010000062.1, forward strand.
TATTTACATTATTTGAAATATGTATAAAATATAGCAAATTATATATTTTTATAACCACCCTTCCAAATGGAATGCTATAAACAATTTTCTTAAATATACTACAGCACAAAGGATTCCTAATTTGACTCACAAGTTGCTGCCTAGTTTGATTTACAAAATACATATGTATGTTTTAACATCTGATTAATTTTTGCAGATACAATCTCGCTATATTTCTTCCACCAGTAGTATAGTAGTAGTATAGTATGTACCAAAATATAGCGAAATCTTAAATTAAAATATCATGAAGCAGCATCGACTAATATCTTTGGTTCCAAAGCCACTTAGGATCATATATTATATTCTATTTTAAGGATTTATACAATAGAAATGATAATGATTTATAACTGATGATGTTCCATTTACAATTAAAAAGACAAAAAACATTACTTATTGCTTCAATAAATTAAATAACGAGTAAGAGAAACTATAGTACAAATATAAATTTGGTATTTATATATTTTGAGTGACTTTGATATATATTATCAAGCTCAACATTTTGAATAATTTTATTCATACATATAACTGCCGCTCGACTTTAGTTTCAGAAATATAGTTGAGTTTGTACATATACACATATTATATATGAAATATATTTTATTTCATAAAATAAATTTTT